>SNQJ01S0042014.1:88892-100018 GCA_010110895.2 Picea sitchensis
AATGCGAGTAGATAGTAAATTGCCAAAATGGCCAGAAAACTGTTTTGAGCCATTTGGAAAAGGTGGGTGGCCCCCGATATCCACCTGGATCAATGTTTCAACATCGGGCATAACTTCTTCTAGATTGGGCTACAGACCAAGGGAGATAAGATACATTTATCATAAAGGTGCACTTGTGGTAAATGGGCCCAGACGTAGTCCTTCCTTGATCATGACAAGGAATAATGTGGACTCAAGGTGCTTGAGGTGTTTCTGTAATGTCCCCACTTTGGGACATCATTACATTACAAAGGGTTATGATGACCAGAGTAGCCAAATGGAGGTTATAGCGAGTACATAAATTATTGAGAGGTATTTTGGGGTCCGGCTTGCATCGCTCAACCCATTTCATCATTATGATCCATTTCACACATGTTGGCTTTGGTTCCATTGCATTCCGACGATTTCCATGATTTTGAGTATTTTGAGCTATAAGTTAATTAAATTCACCGAAGAGGTCATTTTGGGCACAATACTTGGGGGAACCTCTCAGTGTAATAGCTCATTGGAATCGGGAGGAACAGGACTACAGGATAGGATGATGAGAAGTGACTTTCAGTGGTTAGGGAAGCCACTAGGAGAGATAAGGCACTTTTCAGAGGTCAAAAGGTTAATTAATTAATTAAAGTGATTTAATTAATTAATTGATAATTAAAAAAGAAAAGTCACTTTGGAGAGACAAGGGGGTGCAGGAAGTATAAATAAGAGGCAAGGGCCTCTATTCATTCATTCATGTATGTTTATCAATTTGATATTTGGATTCTAGCTAGAGAGCCCATACCTTGGGGGTTTTGAGAGTTCTGACTAAACAAACCCTAGAGGACGATTCGGTGGTGAAAGATTCCACCTATCTTGTCCCAAGCTTGGTCTCGGGGATGAAATACTCCCCCACAACATTCTAGTTCCGATCTATTCAGTGCAGGAGGGTTCTAAACCAGCCACAAGCATAAGAGGAGAAGGAGGGCACACCATTGGGGGTTTCCAGCAAGGGGGGCGCACTTGTGGAGTTAGATTCATTCGTTTTGGTCGAGGAGAAGAGATTTTGGGAATTCCAAGTATTGGGTTTCCTTTGCAGGTGTCATAGCGCCATTCTTGGATGATTCAAGAGGTGTTTTGATGGAGGATTGATTTGCATTGAGAGTGGGATGATTTCCCATGAGGAGGGTGCGTGATTCTTTGGAGGGTGGCTAGATCTAAGGGTCTAGCAGGTCCTTTGATGTTTTAAGCACTTGGGTTTTCATTACCGTGTCCCGATCTATCATTCTAGTGGTTTGGTGGAGCCTTTGGAGGTCTCCAGGAGGGAGGTCGAATTATCTAGGGTTTCAGTCATCTAGGGGGTGCACCATTCATTGGAGGAGAGGCAGATCCATGAGTTTGAGAGGGATCTTGGAGATTTGAGCACCTACGTTGTTCTTGTATTGGCCCGATCTACTGATTGACATATTTACCGGAGCATTTGGACATCTTTGGCAGCAGGGCCGAATTGTTGAGGCTATTCAGGGTTCCAGCAGGGCGTGGCATCTTCCAGCTTGGGGGGTTGACACTTCATACGGCTCAGATATATTCTTGCATTGGTCTTCATTGAGTATTCGGCCTTTGGAGGCTTGTAGTCTTCTATTGGAGCATTTTGTAGCAGCTTCTATTTGTGTTTATTGGAGCCATTTGTTGAGCATTCCAGATCGGCCTCACTCTTGTAGCAGGTTCTTACTCATTATATTAATAAAGGTCAGATCTTGTTATTGGTTCCATATTTGGTGTATCTTGTACTTCCATTGATTGAATCTTCAGATCTATGTGTGATTATTGAACATAAACCCTAAGGCCGAAATCAAGAGGTCAGCCTGCAAGTAAACACATAACAAACAAGTAATTCAGCAAAGTGTTTGAAGAAATACCACACTCAGTAAAAGTTTTAAAATGCACCAAAACCGCGATGTTCCTGGCATAATGGCTTGGGAACATTATAGTGGTTTCAGAGCCTAGACTCTTGCCAGCCTGAGGGGTCTTACACAAGGAGAAATGGATGATATTTACCTTGAGATAATATACTTGGAGATAAAATATTCCGCCCTTAGCAAGGGAACTAGGGCCCAAATAACCTTCCCATAGGATGTAGCCTTAAGACATCCCGGTTGGAGCGAAGATGAGGTTTTACACTGGATCATCTTAGTAGAGGAAAAGAGATCCAGAGATGCTAGATGATGGGAAGAATAGAGAGACCCCACGCCCATTAGGAGCATGCAACTTTGCTACAGTTGTAAGGCGCCTTGGGAACCAGATCATAGGTGTAGGGGTAAGGGTCAGAAGCATATTATTGAGGTACGCCATGACAGTGATGATGGATCGATAGATGCTTATCTGGAGAAGTTTGATGATGATAGTGACTCTTGCACAAATGCTAGTGATTCTTCCATGCTTGAGGATGATAGTGACCCTCGCACATTAGAGGAGCAGTGGGATGGACAGGGTGATAGCACTTATGCCTCAACAGTCATATCACATAATGTTGATGACCTTACACCTCAGCAGAGTGGTGACACTAGTAAGGACTCACACGTGTTAGCACCTACAGATGACCAACTTCATATGGTGACCGTGACATATCTGTCATATTTACAGACACCTATGACAACCACATCATATGAGGATAGCAGTAGCATAGAGGAGTCGTACGTGAGGGATGCACACCATGGACCTGTAGATCCACAGATACAGGAGGAGATACATGACGTGCAGACAGTTGACCTTACACATGCAGATCAACACGAGGAGATTGAGTCGCAGCTTTTGAGACTCCATTAGTTGAGCAGATTGTGGAGACTGATAGGTTGATGGGGCACTTACTTCCAGGATCGACCTGCATTGATGAGGATGCACTCTTTAGCAGTCAGGATGACCATAGCACGTGTCTGGACACATCTATATGGGATCCAGGCGCAGATGATATTAGTAGGGTGAGTGCACAGGAGGATATAACTGCTCACACCGGATACAATATGATTTAGAGGGAGCTATCAATTGAGGATGATGTGCAGTCACGTATGGGAAAACCAAGTGGCACAGTAGACAATGGGCAATTCAACACTTTATCTTCTGCATAGAGTGTTGTTGGGGATACCAGTGATGGCACTAGCAGTGAAAGACGTGAGGCGGCACCTCAACATGATTGTGATCAAGAGTCACACCACTTAACCGGACCGTTGAGAGTCAATGAAGATATGATCATGGCAGCCACTAGGCGTTGTGATGACACACATGCATTGGTGGTTGATTACTGTTGGAGGGCATCAGTGACACATGGTAATGCAGATGAGGGATTTTCCATGGATGACCTTCATACCCTCAGGGAGAGAGTGTCTATGATGAGGACTGACTACCAACAGTTGTTGACAGATAGGGACTACCTCTTGGGGATTGGCGAGATGTATCATAGGGCCTTGAGGGCCCCAGAGTTGGAGGTGGACCGACTCACTTAGGAGTTGGAGAGCACTCGAGGATTCTTGAGAGGCACACAAACAACCCTTCAAGAATCAGAGTCTAGATTAGAGGAGCTTCTTGAGGAGATTCACCAGAGGTCCACTTCATCTATCTTAGTGGACAGTCAGATATGTCCTTTGGTCACATGGCTAGAGGATGTTGGTGGTCTAGCAGAGGAGCACCAACTGATGGAGGACCCTTCCATTTGTGTTCTGAGAGTGGTTGACCTTCAAACAGAGGTTGATCCAGTAGTATGCCCAAGATCTATGATGCAACACGAATATACGGGAGACAACATGAGTATGTCAGAGCATACAGTGGTGAGTGATAGCTCACAAAGACATGCCGAGATGTATGGTGGGATTNTAGGGGAGCATGCAAATGCCACTCCTTTGCATCATCACATAGTTAGGGGAGATCACCTTCACTGTATTAGCAATTGCATGGGAGATGAGAGGTATAGGTTGGTGGACTAGCCGTTGGAGGAGCTACTTCCGGTTGTACTGGATGATTGGGAGTCAATGATGATCACATGAGAGTATGTACCATGGATAGCAGTGGACGAGCTTTTGGTTGAATCCTTGGTATTGACCAAAGCATGTGATATTTTACATGTCTACAGTCAACTATAGAGGTTTATGTTATCCTTTCCCGACACATTTATCATTGACAGCAGCATGAGGAGAGATAAACAGTGGCAAAAGGTATGGAGAGTGAGTAGGCCGAGACCACATGACAGGAATACTTTTACGGCATACAACAGGTCAGAGGTGGACCGTGTTAGGTAGACAATTGAGACTTGGTGCGTGATGGTGAGCATCATAGGCCAGGTGACAACAAATGAGCATAGAGGGCTTCTGACAGTGATCAGTCTGACACAGGAGCAACTAGCAGAGACTGAAAGTGATAAACTTCTAAGTTTTCCATGGGATTCGGGAGTTCATTTTGTTAGCAAGATGTTTTACATCATGTTGACCCAGGTTGCGCCAGAGAGCCACACACTCTACCTGGGTTGGTTTGGAGTGGGCCTGTAGGTACTTGTCCTATGAAGCGAGACATTTTCTCCCTCTTGATCATCATGATCGGGCATGGAGATGGTTGGGCAGGTACTACTGCCACATATATGTTCTTACATATTCAGCTTCTGGACAACATGTCTAAGTGCCACAGGTACTTCAGCTTGAGGATCCAAGAGTGGAGGATCCGGTATATATACAGGGAGTAGTCAGGCATGGTCAGCATAGTGCAATGTCAGCATGGTGATCTTTGACAAAGGCTAGCATGCGATCCATGGATTGCAGGGTTGAGCATTTCACTGACTGACAAAGGCGAGTGGAACTTTGCAGGGGAAAGTTGTTCTAACTTTCCATTGAGCTTTAGTGTTGAGGAGAGCACACCACTTGAGGGTGACTCACAGAGGTCTTGCAGTACCTCATTATGGCATCAACATGGGCAGTTAATGGAGGTCGTGTTGATATTAGTAGTATCTTGGAGAATGGACTCAGTTACGGATGAGGCCATGAGTCATGAGCAACAGTTTCACTATGTTGATACATTTCAGGATTATGCTTCCCAAGGGCTTGCAATTCATGTCTTGATATGGGACCCAGGGGTCAAAGTGCGTGATAATTCATCTTTGGATGGGGTCTAATGTGTGTCCCACAGGTGGACATGGGATCCTGATATTATACTTGTGGGGATTTGGTTATTGCTTGAGGACAAGCAATTTTCTAGCAGAGAGGACTGTAATGTCCCCGCTTTGGGACATCATTACATTACAGAGGGTTATGATGACCAGAGTAGCCAAATGGAGTTTATAGCGAGTACATAAATTATTGAGAGGTATTTTGGGGTCCGATTTACATCGCTCAACCCATTTCATCATTATGATCCATTCCACACAGGTTGGTTTTAGTTCTGTTGCATTTCGACGATTTCCATGATTTTGAGTATTTTGAACTATAAGTTAATTAAATTCACCGAAGATGTCATTTTGGGCACAATACTTGGAAGAACCTCTTAGTGTAATAGCTCATTGGAATCATGAGGAACAAGACTACAAGATAAGATGATGAGAAGTGAATTTCAGTGGCCAGGGAAGCCACTAGGAGAGATGAGGCATTTTCAGAGGTAAAAAGATTAATTAATTAATTAAAGTGATTTAATTAATTAATTAATAATTAAAAAAGAAAAGCCACTTTGGAGAGGCAAGGGGATGCAGGAAGTATAAATAAGAGGCAAGGGCCTCTATTCATTCATTCATGTATGTTTATCAATTTGATATCTGGCTTCTTGCTAAAGAGCCCATACCTTGGGGGTTTTGAGGGTTTTGACTTAACAAACCCTAAAGGATGATTCGATGGTGAAAGATTCCACCTAGCTTGTCCCAAGCTTGGTCTCGGGGATGCAAAACTCCCCCACACCATTCTAGTTCCGATTTATTCAGCACATGAGGGTTCTACACTAGCCACATGCACAAGAGGAGAAGGAGGGTGCACCATTAGGGGTTTCCAGCAAGGGGGGCGCACTTGTGGAGTTAGATTCATTTGTTTTGGTTGAGGAGAAGAGGTTTCGGGAATTCCAAGTATTGGGTTTCCTTTGCAGGTGTCATAGCGCCACTCTTGGTTGATTCAAGAGGTGTTTTGACGGAGGATTGATTTACATTGAGAGTGGGACGATTTCCCAAGAGGAGGGTGCATCATTCTTTGGAGGATGACTAGATCCAAGGGTCTAGGAGGTCCTTTTATGTTTTGAGCACTTGGGTTTTCATTACCGTGTCCCGATCTATCATTCTAGCAGTTTGGTGGAGCCTTTGGAGGTCTCTAGGAAGGAGGCCGAATTATCTAGGGTTTTAGTCATCTAGGGGGGGGGACCATTCCTCAGAGGAGAGGCAGATCCATGAATTTGAGAGGGACATTGGAGATTTGAGCACCTGGGTTGTTCTTGCATTGGCCTAATCTACTGATTGGCATATTTACCGGAGCATTTGGACATCTTTGGCAACAGGGATGAATTGTTGAGGCTATTTAGGGTTCCAATAGGGCGTGGCATCTTCCAGCTTGGGGGTTTGACACTTCATATGACTTAGATCTATTCTCGCATTGGTCTTCATTGAGTATTCGACCTTTGGAGGCTTTTAGTCTTCTATTGGAGCATTTTGTAGCAACTTCTATTTGTGTTTATTGGAGCCATTTGTTGAGCATTCCAGATCAGCCTCACTCTTGTAGCAGGTTCTTACTCATTATATTAATAAAGGTCATATCTTGCTATTGGTTCCATATTTGGTGTATCTTGTACTTTCATTGATTGAATCTTCGGATCTATGTGTGATTATTGAACATAAACCCTAAGGCCGAAATCAAGAGGTCAACTTGCAAGTAAACACATAACAAACAAGTAATTCAACAAAGTGTTTGAAGAAATACCACACTCAGTAAAAGTTTTAAAATGCACCAAAACCGTGATGTTCCTGACATAATGGCTTGGGAACATTACAGTTTCCCACATGTCAGACAACATCATACTAACATTCACTCACGGGTGTGTACCTATGGTGAACAACCTTGGTTGAAAATGCCTCCCTCGTTGAGAGGGAGTGTTGATGTTTGGACAACATCGGGAATACATTCCTCCATATATATATAATACACCGTATAAATATACTTAATAAATAAGTAGTTACTTATTATTCAAGGGACACATCCTTTCATGGATGGTCATCATATGTTCTATATATATGGAACTCTCATCATTGTAATAACATATCAATCTATTATAATCATTTTGTCTTAGCATTTTTCTACTGTACTCGTGTCTCTTTGCATGGTTATTCTTCTTGTGATCTTGGTTATTACTGTTGCTATTGTTCATGGTTTATGCTTCAATTCATGTAAATTTGTAAAGAAACTGAATGTAATTGAACAACATTAAACTCCAACATGAATGAGGGGACATTCTTATTTATTCCTCATGTGTTAGGTTTGAATGAGGTGAAATCTTTGAATTTATTAATTTCTTTGTTTAGGGTATTGAATGAAGGGACATATATTGTTTTTTTAATAAATGTTTACTAGTGTTGATGTTGCCAACATAGCTAAACAATTGACCATTTATTGAATGAGGATACATATTTAATGATTTTTTTAATAAATGTTTATTGGTGTCGATGTTGCCAACATAGCTAAATAATTAACCATTTGCCCTTTTTTTATTAGTGTTTCTGGACAAGAAGCATTATGGGCTTTTTTCATAAGAATGTGGGAATTCTTATTTTATTTATTATGAAATAGTGAAATTTAGGTGTTGATATTGCATAAGTTGGGTGCTTTGTTTTTGTTTTTTTGTTTTTTTGTTTTTATGTTTTTTTTAATAAAAAACAATCATTTTAATCAACTTATAAGAGTATTGGGTTGAATTTGAGTTGTCAAATTTCGACAAATTATCATCAGAAAATGACCAAATTGTTGACTAGTTATTAGGACCCGATGTTATCAACCTATCTATTGGTGGGATCCTAGGCATGATTAGGTAATATATGTGTTTGCACATGTCTTACTTTCCTTGTTTACAATGTGAAACAATGTTAATCTTCAACTTCTTTTACTTGGACAATAGGTTCCCCAAGATCTATATATCTTTTCAAGGTTCTTGAGTCACCTCCCCTCCAAGAGGGGAGGTCCCCATCACAAAATTTACAAATTCACTCATCCCAAAAGGTTTTGGTGTTAGTCCAATGACTAGTTTAATTGTGGATGCCAGTGATAGTGGTCTTGATATTCACAATATTTATTTTGTGTTTTAAGCTCATAATGGTGAAAAATAGTTTTAATTGATGAAATTAGTACTTAAAAGATCTCTAAAGTATCTCAACTTCCTCTTCTTAATGATTGCATTGTCGTTCCAAGTCTTATCTTCAAGCTTTATAGGGATGTTAGATTTAACATTATATATTTTGTTGATTTAATTGTCTTCTTTTATATTTCAGCAGTTACATGTCAACTCAAAATCTTTAGACAAACCTCTATTAAGTCTACATTTGTCACTGATCATACTATAAGCAATAACATGGAAACTGTCATTGTTCAACTTTAGCAATTTATGTTTATATTGTATTTATGGGGATGTTGCACCTAAAACATTGTGAATGAATCCCACTATATAAAGTTTACATCTAGTTAAAAAATAAAGCATCCCTCTTAATTAATTAAATTAGTTAGCTCTATAATTTGTATACTATTTGATTAATATTACTTTGCATAATTGAACATAAAAATAATAAAGCATCTAGCATAGTCATGTCATGAGTTCAAAATCAAAGGAAAAAAATCAGCATCTTCAAGTTAATAGTTCAATTCTCAATCACATCCATCTAATATACCAAGGACCTAAAGAAATTAAACATGTTTGTGACGAAGCTCATCACTCATATCTCAAATTCTCCTAGCTTTTATAACATTTTTCATTTGCATGGTTTAAAGCTTCAAAGAATTCAATACTTATAAAAAATATTGGCAACCATTAGTTTTGTAGATCTCAAAAGCTCAATTTCTCATCGAGCACTTACTCACATTCCAAGGATGGTACCTAGGGTAAAGTGGATTCTATAGAAACTTGAGGCGTTGTCAACAATAAGGCTCAAGGTTGATACAACAAAATGCTCATTAAGAGCTCAACATGCCACTTACATGAATTGACCTTGGGTAGGGAGGATAACTCACCTTCTCTTAACTACCTAAGCTAGACCCAATTGACAATTGTCACTTCAAGTTAGGATATGCTTTAAAAAAATAAATCACAATTTGCATTTAAGAAATCGTTTTGGTGTAAAATTGTTAGAATATTATGTCAAAGAAAAATTTACAAAAATAATAAATTCAAGTTATTGCAAGCTAATGTTGAGTTTGTTTCTGATTAACTAAGAGTTCTCTTGGTAAAGGTGTTAGCTCTTCAAATCCTTAATTGGATGGGGGACTTTCGTTGGTTTGTTAGGAGTTGAATCTTGCTTGAATGTTGCTCACAAAAGTATTATTATTGGTTGTTGGAGGGTTGGTTGTCCTAGGATTGTGCAGTAGGTTAATTCAAAATAAAGTAATAATAAGTTGCAAGGCTCCAATCCAATAATGTAAACAATTGTGCTAACTTTGATAATATGGTCATGCCCAATTGAACACGCTAATTTCCCTAAAAAAGAAAAAGGAAAAAGAAGAAAAAATAAATACATTTACAAAATTTTAATTGTAAAAATTGATATTTTAGTTATAAAGACGAGACTTGTCAATTGTGTGATACATAATGTTATCAAAATGGCCATTTTCTAAGTTTTACGCTATCATCATCTAAATAGGTTTACAAAATTTAGACTCTTCAATTGCATGGTATAACATTTAATGTTGGCCATTAGATTGCAAATTAGACCCAACAATTGTGTGGAGTAACATTTAACATTATCTAAATGGTCGTTTGCTAGGTTTTACACTATCATCGTCTCATTTTTAATTTAATTTTCATCTATCGCATTTAATTTAATTTAATTTTATCCCTTTGTCTCGATCCACAATGAAGTATTGGTTATAAATGTTTTATGTTTCATGACAAATATTTTTAAATTAAAATTAATAAGGTAGTTCTAGGTAGCATTGTGTAAGATTTAAAATCATTTTTTGGTTTTGGAATAAGATTTAATGTGTTTTTGATTGGTTAAGAGTTTGTCTTCCTTGGACGTAAGGAAATGGGTTGGCGACCTAAGACCTACAAGCATTTGGAAAGGGTGAAACTTGACCCCTTTATGGACCACTAGCATGTTATTTCAGGTGGCGTGGTTTTCCTTGAATAACGACAACGAGTCCGCCTTAATTTGAGGATAAAAAACAATGATGGATTTCCTGATTGTTGGTTGACCACCAAGTTATGATAGGTTTTACCAACTTTGAAAACCAAAAAAAAGGAAGAAAAAAAAGAAGAAGATGGTCATTGCCCAATAATGTTTTTCAACGAATCTTACCTTTCTTTTTTTCTTTTCTTTAAGTTTCGAAACAGGAAAAAACCTACAATACCTAGGGCTACTAGCATAGTCTCTATTGATAGAATCTCAAGACTCTAATGTGCAACAACAACATCGTGTGTACAGAAAACCTAACCACCTGAAATAATTTGCTAGCAGTCCACAAGGGATCAAACTTCCATCTTGTTAGATGCCTTTGGGTCTTGAGTCGTTAACATATTTCTTTATGTCCAAGGGATACGAGCCCTTAGCCAATCAAAGGTAGTTTTAGGTCATACTCAAAGACCAAAATGCAGTTTTAGCCTAGATAGTAGATACAAAAAAGATGATATCCCATTTTATCATCATTGATGTTATAATAATGGGATCATGTACTTTCAAGTAGCATCTAATCTTAATCTCATGCATGTAACCATATACTACCATGATAGTAATTTAACCTCTTATCCAAGAGCTTCAACGAATCTTAACCTAATTTGAATAAAATAAAATAAATAATAAAATAATAATAATAATAATAATAATAATAATGATAAAATAAAAAAAAACTTTTATTAATATCTATACATTCTTAAGACTACAAATGATAATATTTCATTATTTGACGAGC
>SNQJ01S0042014.1:111528-133070 GCA_010110895.2 Picea sitchensis
TGTTACTAAAGTAAGCTACAACCATACATTGCAGCATTAAAAGCTTCTAAAAGCAATTGAAAAGGTTGATTAATGCATTGCCTTGTTTGCTTCTAATAAATGCTAGTATTATGATGTTAATGGTTGATTATTCTCAGTCATTTTGAAGGCTGTTCCAAGGCACTTATTGTGAAGTATTGCCTCATAAATATTGTTGTTATAATTTCCTGTTTACTTCATCATTATCAACCAATTGCTTTTATTGAGAAAGTCTGTGGTTTTATGAAGTGCTAATATATAGTTTCTTGTTGCTTTGTTTCAGGCAGGTACATGTTGATATGTTGTTACTTCATTGATTATAAACCTGAGACTTTTTGATTAGTGGTGACTTGTGAGAGGGGACCTTTAAATAGCCATTTTTACCTTGCCTTCTCAAATCCCCAGATCATTGAGGACGTCTCCCCTGGGCCTACAACCCTAAATAGAAAGAGGAATCCTATTGAGGTGACAGTGATAGGATAACCTCAAGTTACGCCAATTTGCTTTCCTTTTACCTTTCCTTCTATCAAAGTATAAATTGTGTGATAATATAACCTATCTTGTTGACCACCATGTACTAGATTGATTCCATGTTAGCTCACATTACTCACACATGTGGAGCTAGTCACGTGTGGACTTTAAAAAAAGATTCTAGAGGGTCCAAACCCTAGCCCTAATTGGGAGTTGAGGCATGCAAAAACCTTAACTCTAATCGAGAGTTGAGGCATGCAAAAACCCTAACCTTAGACAACTCTTAGGTATGTTAAATACTGGGGTGCTAGGAAAGGAAGGGGTTCCATTCTTATTGTATTGTTATTGTTCCATAGTTGAGCAAAGCATCTAGGAGTGGGATATTGAAGCATAACAAAGGAAGTAGAAGATCTTGTAGTAGCCATATTGCCCATAGTGTCCATGACAACTCCATAGTGAGTGCCACTTTCTTTGTATTTGCATTTCATAACCGGGAAGAAAAGAGCAAGGCAAGGCCTCACCTTCTAGATGGGTTTTTCCCATATTGGGTTTTCCTAGGGTACATCTTGTGTTCATTGTTTGGATGGTGTGTTATTTGTTTAGCTTCTTCTATTTCAGTTTTAGTTTATTCAATATTTCATGCATTAAGCTAGTAATATCAAATCCGAATTGTAGGTAAAACATTGAATAATAAGGGATTTCAGGAACTTGTAAGATTTGTTGTGACAAATTGATCTAKTGAAATATCCATGATAGTTTATAGATCATATTGGTATCAAAGTAGCTTTCTTTGGGTTTTTTGTGGGAAGTTGTAGGATCCAAGATATGGCGTAAGAAAGAAGTCTTATAACCTTAGCCATGGCAGATGAGTATAGTAAGAACAATCCGCTAGATGAATTGGAGGAAAGATTTTCAAAGTTGGAAACACAAGTCATTGGTGTCTCTCGCAACATGGCCATTCTATGGTAGCTCTAGAGAACAAGTTTGGACCTTTCTTGAAGTTTGGTATTTCTAACTCAGAAGCTGGATAAGATGAGAAATCTGGAGATAATGAAAACATGAAAAATGAGTTGAAAAAAGAGCTAGAGAAAGAGAGACCAAGTTCCAGTGCCATCACTTCTTCCCAATCATTGTTTAAAGTGGAAGCGAAAGTGGACATCAAACCCTACTAAGGTGAGATTGATGCTGTTAAATTGAATCAATGGTTGCAACAATCAAGTTTATTTTAGTGTTTATAACATAAGAGAAGTGCAAAGGATTTCATTTGCCTTATTGAAGCTAGAGGGCCATGCCCAAACTTGGTGGGAAAGTCACATAAAGACACTTAGGTTGGAGAGTGATCCCCTACTAAGTGGGAGGTGTTTAAAACCCTCATTAAGACCTAGTTTTTCTCTATCGATTATGAAGAGGACCAATGGATTTGTTGGCATTACTTTCAACAAAAACAAGGGTAAAGTGTGCAAGAGTTCACCTTTGAGTTTAGAAAAGTGGCCATTATGTTGGGTGTATCTCCCAAGAACCCAGATGTACTCCTCAAGTATTTGGGTGGTCTACACAATGATCAATCATTTACGAAGGGAAGTGTTGCTCTTTAAACCTAGGATAGTTGATGAGGCTTGTGTACAAGCACAATATTTGGAGAATATGGGTAAGAATAACGGACAACCAAGTGGTTCCAAGTAGAAAGACCACCAAAGCTCTTCTAAGGAGGGAAAGAAGAAGTGGAGAGAAAAGGACAGGAACAACCATTGCAAGGATCCAAACAACCACTGTAACCATTGCAATATTGATGGTCACACTGAAGATAAGTGTTGGAATACATCTAGAGCTGGATCCAAAAAACTGCAAGAAGGATGCAAAGAAGAAGAACATGCTAGCTGTGGGTTCAGGGAACCGGGTATAGAGTAGCTCGGATGTAGATGAAAAGATTGTTCGCACTACAATGTAGAAGGAGGTGAACCTGAGTAGCCTCCATCCCAAGGAAGAGAAGGAGATGACTAAACTCTTCCATATTAAGATCCAGGTCAAGAAGACAAAGGTGGATACTCTATTTGATTCTGGTCCATAGGCCAAACTCTCATCAAAAGATCTGGTGAACAAAATATGGGTAAGAATAAAGGATAACCAAGTGGTTCAAAGTAGAAAGACCACCAAAATGCTTCCAAGGAGGGAAAGAAGTGGAAAGAAAAGGACAAGAAAACAACAACCATTGCACATCAGTGCAAGGATCTAAACAATCCCTATAACCACTGTAATATTGATGGTCATACTGAAGATAAGTATTGAAATACGTCTAGAGCTGAATCCAAAGAATCACAAGAAGGATGCTAAGAAGAAGAACATGCTAGTTGTGGATTTAGGCAACTAGGTATAGAGCAGTTCAAATGTAGATGAAAAGATTGTCCGCACAACAATGCAGAAGGAGGTGAACTTGAGTACCCTCCATCCGAAGGAAGAGAAGGAGATGACTAAACTCTTCCATATTGAGATCCAGGTCAAGAAGAGAGGTGGATACTCTATTTGATTTCAGTTCACAGGCCAACCTCTTAGTAGAATATCTGGTCAACAAGTTTGGATTGGAAGTTCATGACCATCCTCACCCATATCCATTGTGATAGGTCAAGAAGGATGTAGAGCATACAATTACTAAGCATTGTAAGATCAAATTTGCCATAAGTGCGAACTATATTGATGAAGTGGAGGTAGAGGTAGTACCAATTGATCTGTGTGCTTTAGTGTTTGGAAGCCCCTACATGTATATGAGGGATACAATCTTCATGAGAACAAACCAATACCACTTGATCAAGGATGGGAAGTTCTTCATCATCAATGCACACAAAAGTAAATCCAAGATCTCCCTGGCAAGTGCTAACCAAGCCAAGAAATTGATTAGTTGAAGTAGGAAGTTTGTATTACTCTTTTAAAGAGAATCACCAAGTAGATGAATCGATAAAGGTAAAGGCAACTTTGGAGGGATGTTCTAAAGAGTAGAAATGTTAGTTGGAGGAGCTTTTGCAGGCGTATAGAGATGTGTTCCAAGAGCCTAAAGGGTTACCACTTAAAGGGAAAGTGGAACACGAGATATAGTTGTTGCTGGACTCCCCATTGCCAAACATTGGGATATACAGACAATCCATCTTGGAAGCAAATGAAATGAAGAAACATATGCAACGATTATTGGATAGGGAGTAATTTGACCAAGTACCTTCATCTTTTGGGTCACCTATCATCATAGTACCCAAGAAGGATGAGACTTGGAGAATGTGTATTGACTACAAAGATTTGAATAAAATCACCCTTGGGAGTCGATACCCTCTACCCAAGATCGATGACTTGCTTGATTAGTTCCAGTGTGCCAGGTACTTCTCCAAGTTGGATCTCAAATTGGGATACCACTAGATATGAGTTAAAGAAGAAGACACCTAGAAGACTGCCTTCAAGACAAGACAAGCTCTATATGAATGGATGGTAAATGCCTTTTGGTTTATGCAATGCACTAGCTACCTTTATGTGTTTGATGAATGATCTATTGTATCCCTTTCTAGATTCATTTATAATAGTGTACTTAGATGATATATTAGTTTATAACTCTACTTGGAAAGAGCATATATCACCTCTCGTGTAGGTGTTAGAGACTCTGAAAAAGCATCAACTGCTGGCAAACCTTAATAAATGTGAATTTGCTTAGTAGTCATTGGTGTATTTGTGGTATGTGATTGGTGGAGGGGAACTCAAGATAGATCTTGCGAAGATGGAGGTCATCCTCAAGTGGCCAACTCCCACTAATGTCATTGAAGTTAGGAGCTTTGTTGGGGTAGCATAGTACCTATAGAAGTTTATAACATCCTTTTTAGTTGTGGTTGCACCACTCCATGCCATAATAGCGAATGACAAGAGTTTCCAGTGGGGAAAGAATCAATAGAAAGCTTTTGATGAACTGAAACGAAAGATCAGTGAAACACCAGTTCTTGCATTGCCTAATTTGTAGAATCCTTTTGGAGTGGAGATTGATGCAAGTGCCTATGCTTTGGGAGCTGTCTTGACGTAGGGAGGTAAGATAGTGTGTTATCATTCTAAAATGTTTTGTGACTGAGTCCTGAACTACCCTACATATTGACAATGAACTCTATGCTCTGGTTCAAGTTGTCAAGAAGTGGAAGCACTATTTGATGGGCAAAGAGACCATCATCCAAACTGATCACTGGTCATTGCAGTACTTGTAGGCCTAGAGTAAACTTCAACAAACAAGACACTATAAGTGGATGTGGTTTCTACAACAATTTCATCTTATCATCAAATATAAGAATGGAAACATTAATAAGTTGGTAGACATGCTCTCAAGGCCACCCACATCCAAGATCACAACTTTGGGAGCTCTTATACACATGGAGTCTTTCACTCATGATGCATACAAAGAGGCATACACAGAGGATGGGGACTTTAAAGAGGTGTTTCAACAACTATAGGGCCAAGTTCATGTAGAAGAAGGTGATGGTAAGGTTGACTATTGTCTCCAGGATGGGTTGCTCTACAAGCTAGACAAGTGCTGTGTGCCTAAAGGTGAATGATTGTAGCTTATCAGAGAGGTCGATACCTCCAAAGTTGTAGGGAATTTTGGTGTTGGGAAGATAATTGCCAACTTACAGAGGTATGTGTATTGGCCTAGAATGCAAGAAGATGTAGCATGCTATATTAGAGGATGTATACTTTGTTGTACCAATAAGCTCAGTAATAGAAAGCAAGGTTTATACAATCTCCTACTTGTACCTACTAGACCTTAGGTGAGCATCTCCATGGATTTCGTGGGTGGTTTGCCACAAGGAAGGGACATGACTATTTGTGACAAGGTTAACAAGATGTGCACTCTCATGCCTTGTAAAAAGACCATCAAGGGACAAGGTGCAATAAACATGTTCTTTGAAAAGGTGTGGGTGCACTTTGGAAGAAGATGGACACTAGGTTGAAGAGATTAATAGCTTTCCATCCATAGACAGATGTGTAGACAAAAGTAATGAGCAACACATTGATTTGGCATTTGAGGAGTTACAATCATAAGTATCCAAGGACCTAGGATGGAAATTCGATTTATATTTAGCACTCTTATAATAGAGTAGGCCATACTTCTAGAAGTAAGCCCCCTTTTGAAATTGGCTTTGGGTATTTGCCATGTTCGCCCTTCGATGTTGTATATGGACATCAAGGAGTGAGGGAAGACACCATAGGAGAAGTATTAAAGGTTGAAAAATTTGTTGATAAGATTAGGTAGATCCATTTGCAAGTACAGGGGACATTGACGAAGTCATAGGAAAAGTACAAGGCCCAACATGATCAACATAGATTTGAGAAAACATTCAAGGTGGGAGGCAAAGTTTGGTTTCATCTACAAAGAAAGGCTACAAGGTCTTGGTAAGAGGGCTACACGGTCCTGGTAAGAAGATCAGGGCTCTACGGTACGATACTTTTGAAGTGCTGAAGAAGGTGGGTGATAATGCCTACAGATTTAGTCTACCCCCATATATGCACATTTACGTAGTAGTGAATGTGGAGAATCTGAAACTCTACAAACCTTCTATGTTGGACTAGGACATTGATGAACAAGTCTTACCTCCCATAGAGGACTTAGCACTAGAAACTCAAGCAAAGTTAGAAGAAGATATATTTTTGCAGAAGAAGTCTAGAACAATCAGACTGTGGCATTATGATCTTTTGTAGGTTGGGTTGAAAGGACAACTTCTAGGCAAGTCCAAATGGTACTCCAGGGAGAAGGTAGAGGAGAAATTCCCCCACCTCCTTAACTAAAAGCTGTTGGAGACCAAAAGCCTCCCTAAATGGGGAGGTATGATCTAGAAAGGATCATTATATAATTTGTTATCTATTTTGGTACTTTTTGGGTGGAAAAATTGGAGCTATTGGCTTGTAGAGCCCATTTTAGGGGCAAGTCCTACTTTGGTGATTTGGGGTCCAGAACCTTTTGGAGGTGCTTTGAGGCCTTTAAACAATTTTTTCCGACGTCAAAACTTTGTGAATGAAGTTCCAATATTCTTGACATTGTAGTACACTTCAAGAGCTTTCCAACGACATGAAGATCACCTCAATCAAAGTTCGTATGCAAAAGCTATGCCTCTCGCAAGTTGACTTGTCTTGTTGACCACCATGGTATTGAGCGTATGCCATGTCAACTCGCATTACTCACACATGTGGAGCTAGTTATCTGTACCCTAACCCTATTTGGGAGTTGAGGCATGCAAAACCCCTAACCCTAACCCTAAATGACTATCGAACTATGTTAAATACTGGGTTGCTAGGAAAGGAAAGGGTTCCATTCTTATTGTATTGTTATTGTTCCATAGTTGAGTAGAGCATTTGGAAGTAGTATATTGAAGCATAACAAAGGAAATATAAGATCTTGTAGTAGCGTTATTGGCCACAATATCCTAGGCAACTCCATGGTGAGTGCCCCTTTATTTGTATTTGCATTTCATAATTGAGAAGAAAAGAGCAAGGCAAGGCCTCATCTTCTAGCTGTGTTTTTCGCATATTGGATTTTTGGAGCGTACATTTTGTGTTCATTGTGCGGATGGTGTGTTATTTGCTTAGCTTCTTCCATTTTAGTTTTAGTTTATTCAATATTTCATGCATTAAGCTAGTAATACCAAATCTGAATCTTAGGTAAAACATTGCATAATAAAGGATTTCATAAACTTGTAAGATCTATTGTGCCGCACTGTTCTAGTGGAATTTCCATGGCAGTTTACAAATCAATTCAATAATCAATTGGTTTGTAGATAAGATAATTTTATTAGTGTCCAACAAATGACCACAAAAGTAGGTCATCCAGTGTGTGTACAATGTGGGAGTGCAAAAGCAACTCCCATATAATGAGAGAAAGGTATAAGAAAGAGAAAAAAACTGAAAGTATAGTCTAAATATCCGATGAGGCTAAGGCCTAGATCTAGCTAAAACCAAGGAAAAAGTGTACATAACAATATCATAAGTGCGGTGATACAAAGTGGGAGTGTCCATGGTAGGAGTCAATGGGAGTGTCAATGTGTCCTGAATATGATGATCGATGGTGAGAGGGGTCGCGTTGGCTCACTGTCGGAGTCCTCAAGTACCATATGGGGATCCGGCTATATGACTCTGGGGGAATGTAGAAGATAATTATACTCTACTTGTCATGATATTATAAATAATAATAATAATAATCTATTTTTAAGGTCACGACCAAGCCAGACACCGAATTGGTGTATGAGACCCCTTGTTTGTGGGACAAAGTACCCCCTCCGCGCAACGATTTGACTGCTAAAGTCTACGGAGGTATACATACCCTACCCCCCTTTGGATTTGAACTTGTGACCTCGAAGGAGGAAACACATGTTCTTAACCATTAGGCCCACTCAGGTTGTATATAATTAGGGCCCATTCAGGGTGTATATATTAGGCCCACTCAGGTTGTATATGAAGACTGTTGACAATATCAAAGGCAATTTGTCTTGGTATATCATTTTTTACTAACATAAATGCTCAAGGTTGCTATGTAATCTTTCAATGTGCTTTTAGTTGAGTCTATGTAAGTCAGTAAAATTAGCGTAGGGTATAACGTGTGTCAAAATTATTGTATCTGATATTCTTTCTTGATTGTTTGTGAATGGTAAGGTATCAGATCTAATTGTATCCTTTCATAAATATATCTCAGTTTAAAAGTTGGGATAGCCGGATACTATGAGTCCAATCTCAAAGAAAATGATTATAAATTGCATTGTCGATGCGGGAAGTCTATTATCATAGTGTTTTGAGTAGCATGGTGCTTTCATGGTTTGTAAAAGAGGATGATTCTACTCTAGTTTCTATAATATTATTACTTTCTAAAACTTTATTGGAAGAGTAATGGTAATGAAAGGGATAAGATTTGTCTTGGTAGATCATTTTGTACTAGAATATCTGCTCAAGGTGGCTATGTAATCTTTCAACATGCTTTTAGATGATTCTAAGTCAGTAAAATTTTAGTGTAGGGTAGAATGTGTCACTTATCTGTTATCATATCTTAAGTAATGGTATCGTTTCATTAATGTAATTATGTTTAAAGCATTTAGATAGCTCCATACGGTGAGTCGTCTCAAACAATCTCATTGAAAATGCATATAATTTGCATTGTAGATGTGGAGAATATGTTATCATAGTGATTTAAGTAGCAACGTGCTTTCATGATAATCAACTTAGTATTAAATCTTAGTTCACAACTCTATATTTATTGTTATGGGTAAGTAGTTTCTTTGTAGTTGTAAATGTAGGCCTTGAAATTGAACTTTATAAGTTTATTATTAAAAGATGTGTAGAGCTCGTGACCTATATTGAACAGTTGTTGATTTCCTGCAGGAATTGTTTAGCTGGACCCAGGTTTCATTTGTGTAACTATTCACGATTGTAGTACATTCTATTTGATTTTGTAATTTGGGATATGAAGATTCTCAAAATTGTTATGGATATTAATGTAAAATCTTCTTTGTCTTTGTATAGGTGCTTTGTGCAGATTAGCAGCAATTTCTATGTTGTCAGAGGTACTTTGGATTTACCGATATTCTATTTTCATATGACTGTAGGAATGTTGCACTTTAAAAAACTACTTTTACAGAAAATCCAATATGTACGATACTGAGAAAATACTAAGATCAGAATAAAAGATTGTTACTGGAAATTTCTATTCATTTACAATATTTTGTATTGATATTTTTGTCTTAGGAATGGTCTTCATTATTTGCTCATGTGATGATTCTCTGCAATCACATCCTTTTGCTGATCCAAAATATGGCCCAATCAATTCGGTTTGAGCTTGGTTTAAATTCAGGTTTGATCATTTTCTTCATAATTTTTGTCCAATATTGATCTGGCTTGCTAAGAAAACTATCATGCGTACCTTGTTTGTAGTTGTCTTCTTTTAAATCTCAGAAGCACATTCTTCTGATTTGAAAATTGGGCTATGTATTGGCCCTTTTTAATAGTTATCTTTTGAGCATTGTTATCAAGGGAGAATGCTAAACAATGAAACTTACATAAGAGTGTTTGATTGCACTAGGAGAAGCGAGGTGCACCTCTACAACTTAGTATGGATGAGATGTGTAAGGTAACATAACGTTAATAAATTTAAATGAAAGAAAAGTTCAGATTCATAACATAAAAATGAAAAATAAAAAAGGCTGACCATAATAATAAAAAAAGTGTTTTCACTATTAGCTTTTGGGGTTACTCCAAAAAGTGTTTTTGCCTTGGTAGGAGAGTGCTAGGTCTCCTACCCCCTTGGTGATGCTTCATGGACATATGCATGGCTTAGTTTGGGTGGATGCTTGACCTTGGTTAGAGTGTTGGCATGACACCCTTACCTAGGAGGTTGTTACCCTGATGGGGATGATTAACCCATTGGGTGCACACAATGGGGGGAATTTGTTGCTCGGTTAGGGGAGGTAGCTTCCTAATAGTACTGGGCACTTGGAAGAGGACACTTAGCCCTTGGAGCTTAGGACCATGTGATACACACCTTGGAGGTTGGAAAATTTACTTGAGGGTGCTTGGTTTGAGGAGCATGGTTCATGGAGGTTGGTGATGGACTCGGACACATATGTTAAGGAGGAGCATTGGAGCTTTGTGATCACATTGGCGTACATGGGAGTAGCATTGGGCACATGAGAGGGCATGTGGCACATATTTAGAGGAGCGTCTTATATGAGGACACTTGGATAACAAACCACCACTGAAGAGGGAGCGTTGGATTAACATCTTGTTGGGAAGCACACCATCTTGGAGGAGGGGTGTTGAGCCCAAGATCATGACTTGGAGGGGATCATGACTTGGAGGGCATTTCACCTTGGGGTTTGGATAAACCCTAGTTTGACATGCATTCTTTTATTTGTAGAGTGCTCCATGCGGGGTTATCTTGTTGGTCACTTGTATGGACACGTCCTTGTTTTATGTTAGCCTCCCTCACCTACTTGTATATATATAAGGGAGGAGAGAGCTCTTGTAATTAGTCATTATCATTGTACTCTTCTTTGTATTTGTCTTGGAGATGTTAGGGTTCATGAGGAAACCCTAGGAGCTAGATGTTGGGCTTCATGAGGAAACCCTAGGATACGATAAGGGGAAAGAGAGATGTCTTGGTTGTTTTTGGAGAGATTGCTCTTGTGTGTTGCTAGGGTTTTCTCTTGTGATGACTAGGGTTTGTGTTACACAAGTAAACCCCTAGAGAAGAAAATGACGTTGAAGATGTTGATGGTTTTTATGGCTCTTACTGTAGCATTAGGGTTTCTACCCTAGCATAAGACATGGAGAGTGGAGCTAACACCTTACATGATTTTGGAGCCTTGTTCTTTTGGGATGTAACTTGTAAGGCTAGTGCAAGATCATGGAGTTCTTGTATTCTTGATGATTCATTGATGTCTTGGTGCTTGTGATGATGCAAGAGTGGACGACCTAGGGTTTGAGGATTTAAACCCTAGGATGGACATGTAGATTTGGAGGCTAGCACTAGATTTGGAGGCTAGCACTAGAGTTATCTTGCCATGTACTTGTGTGATGCAACATGACTATGGTTTGCAACCCTAAGGAAGACAACTATGCTAGTGTGGAGAGATTGTGTGATACAATCATGTTGTTGAAGCCAAGGAAGACTTGCTGGTGTTGATGCTTGCTTGTTGGATATCTTTGGTGGTGCACTATTTTCCCTAGCTAGGGTTTTTGGAGAGCTTAAAGATTGTACCAACTTTGTGATAAAGCTGTGGTATGCAAATGTACTTCATTCTTGTACATATATATGAAGTTTCCAGCTGTCCAATACTTGTGTAATTGTAGATTTGATTCCTAGCTATCATCGTTTTCATGATTTGGTAATTTCCAGCACTTGTATGTCTTGCGGATTTGATATAAGTTAAGGCTGAAATTCTGATTTTACAAACATCGTGAAGATAATAGAGCAGATTTACTGCTGTAATAAAGTGAATTTCAGATCTGGTCTATGCTTGGAAAAATGTGCCCTAAGGGCCAAAACTTGGTGGCATATGTTTGGTATCTTTTCTCTTGGTCTTCCTAGTGTGTTGGGTTGAAGTGTGATGAAATATTGTCCACTGTTTACTGCTGTAAAATAATATTTTAGATCAGCTCTAACGCTGAAGTTCACAAGGCGGGAAACTTCCTTGTGAGGTGAGAGGAAGGTCAATTGTGGTGATAGTGGGCAACTTTCCCGAGTTCCCTCGGGGTTGCACTTGTGTTTTAGGGCTTTACCACTTGAAGTGCAGGTTTAGGAGGTAACAAATCCAATAGTTGTTTCCTTTTGAGGTTGTTTGTTTTTGTCAAGATCCCTATCATCTCCTCCAATAGTGTTATACATGTTTTGAGCCGGTGTGCTTGAGCTCTCCTTGTTTGTCTCTAATGGGTGGCAACTTTCATTCCCATTGCATCTTTTGTCTTCCTTTTTTTCTTCACTTGGGGTTTGTTGACCTTTTGTTGTGTCTTGTTGTTTGATTTTAATGATGACTCTCGCTGTTGGAGAGATTGTCTCTTTGTCATCAGGAATATGAACAATCTCTTGTGGAGGGACTCCTTGTATGATATTGGAAAAATTGGCTAACAAAGGAATGAGTGGAATGGCATCCAACGAGCTTGCCATTGGTGTTTGTAGGGGATCACTTCCTCCAACCAGGGTGGTACCTGCACAGAGATCTTGGACCATCGAACCCATTTCTTGTACATGTACTATTGGGTGGTGGGTCGTGTCCTGAGGTGGGTGGGTATGAAGCTTCTTCAGTGGCGTCTTGGTTAACAACTCCATTCACTATGTGACACCTCCTTGCACCTCCTGTATAGTCCATGATTTGTGACTATCAACAACATTGGGAAAGTTGGCTTTGCTATACTTGCGGCCCTAGAAGTTTGGCTCCTCTTTGAAACTGGGCTAGCCAGTGGTTTATTTTGTTTGGTCAATCAAGCATCAGATGTAGAGCTAGCAACTCATGGAACAAAATCAAAACTTTGTTGATTTCTTTGTTTGCCTCCTGCTATTTCTTATTGGGGGATAGGAAGATACTTCCTTGTTCTGTTGTAACGATGGTGACGCCCGACCAACTTTCAACTTATTCTTTGATAGCCTATGCATTAAGAATAAAAGGCAAGAGGTTCACTTCTATCTGGTGGGACCTTCCATTATGGGCCTAACATAACTGTCATCCCTTTTGTTAGTTATCAATAATTCTGGTAGGGAACCAAAATTGATATTGAGTGACCTCCAACATTAGATTATACCATGCATTAAATGCTTTGTCATTAAATTCCAAATTATCGACATCTTTACGCAACATCCATGGTTTGCATGCTGTCTAGATCAAGCAACCAACAGTCCTTCGACTCTTTCCAATTGAACATAGTGAAGTCAACCAAAACGTATCATAATTGAATGTTGATGTTTTCATGTAGGTTTCATTAATGGCTTTTATGAATTCATTTAGAAAGTATTGGCACCAATTCAGGTGCTTATCTTTTGCACAGGCCTTTGCAACCAAGAGTATATCTAGATTGCATTCCCCCTCTTCTATTTCTTCGTGACACAACATGATAGGTTCTGGGCTGCCATTTGATTGGGTTTGGGTTTGATGGATGCAATGTTCATACCCTTGTTGCCTTTGTGCATCCTATGTTGAGTGTTAGGTCATTCTCATTGACCTTTGGTTCTCGTATTTGGTTGGAAGGTTGTTTGGACCTCGAGTCCATCCATCTAAAAGCTTGTCATATTTAAGACGTGTTCAAGAGTAAAGCGATAGCGTTGGTTGAGCCACAACTTACCTTGGTGAACCTTGCTCACTAGAAACTTAATACACAATTGCATTGGTGGTGTAGAGCCAAAGTTGGGGATGTTCGGTAGGTTTACGAGAGAGGAGACTTGCAATGCTCGAACTTTGACTATGACTTCCATTTGTTTTTCCCTTCTGTCTAAACTTCGTGAATAGAAAATTCTTGCTATAATTCTGGAAATAAATTCCTATGTGTAAATTTGTGCATCACTATCAGGGTATTTTCAATCTTTCCCCTGAAGTCTCCTCACTAGTGAACTTTTACGTCAATTGGGTGCTCCTATACAACATCCTTCTGGTTTTGCATGGTGCCAATGTTGATCTTCCCCATATTTTGTACTTTGCCTATCTCCTTTCTGGTACATGTTATCGATAGGCCTTGAATTATCTGCTGGATCCTTGCTTGCTTGTCTTTGGATTGGCACATATGGCAGTGGTATATTCTTATTGTATCTCAACCATTGAGTCGTTTCTCAACTCTTCAACTGCAAAAAACCTGAAAAGCTGGCAGAGTTATGCTTATATAGACTAAATGCATTGAATAATAGAGTTTAATTACCAATTATTAGACTTGTGACCATATTGGAGTGTATTTACCATAGGATTTTCGCCATAACTTGACAAAATCATGTCATGATTTCATCCACCAAATTATCAAATCAATCTTATGACTTAATTGTTTAACCCTATTTCCATCACTTCACATTTATGACTATGACTCGGTAATTCTACTTGATAGGCATTGGCGAGCTTGACTTTGTGCAATTTGACGTAGTAATGCAACCCAAACTCTATGCACATTTTTGCCCCTCATATAACATGAGAATTTTGATCCAAATTGAAGACCTTGCCCAAATAGGCTATGTTTGGTGTTCGTTGGTTTTGAGCCATACTTTTTTTGTATGGAGACATATGTATCATGGATTGTCTTTTAGTTGGCATTCTCATCACACATGTCAAAGATACATGGTGATGTGATGAAGTGCTTGGCTTGATTAGGGGCATATCACTTGTGCACACTCTCCTAGACACTTCCCTTCTGACAATTTATTTGTGGACCACTATGTGGGTGATGAGGTGTTCTAGTGAGGTTTTATTCACTTTTTCATCTCTTGTTGCCCCCTAGAGCACTCTACATTGGAGAGTGTACCTTTATTTGTTCATTGGTAAGCACCTTGGTTAGAGGAGGTCTATTACCCTCATTGTTGTATTCTTCATCATGTTCCATGTCTTATCGAGTGGAGTGCTCCCCATTTGCACATATTCCTAGGTGGTTGGTCTTCCATCGACTACATTGGTGCACTTTTCATGACATTTGTTGTTTTGATTGAGGAGTGCCCTAGTGCATGGGGGTATTCATAACATTGGGATGGTATACTTGAGCCATGATGTGGTTGGATCCTTGTTTGATGGAGAATTGCTTTGGTCTTCACATCTTGGCACATTTGTTGAGGGGGCCTAACCACTTTGCACATTCTTCTAGGAGACTCCAGGTTTGTACCTGCGATTTTTGAGAGGATTTGATGGTTTTTAGCACATTGTTTCACATGGAGGCACGTGGTTTGGGGGCATTTCATTCTTGTATTGGAGATCGTTTAAACTTTCAATGGACATTCTCCTAACACACATAGTTTATGGTACTATTTGGAGGAGTTATGGTGGATGTATGCATGGACCTAACTACCTTGTCACATCATTTGAGGTCGTTACACTTATTTGAGGTTGTTGTAACAACCAAGTGGACCATCTTGCGCATATTTCCATGAGTTTTCTTCATGGTTCCTTGGAGGAAATGCCCTAGCTATTTTGGGCATGTTTTGGTCTTCCATAGAAATTGATTCCGTAATCTAGGGGAGTGATCCTAGAGAGTAGGCCACATGTGGCATGTGGTAATGATTTGTGTGGTCAAATTGGCACAATAGAAGGAGAGGCCTTGCATTTGGAGAGGCTTTGTCCATCTATTTTATTATTTTATTGGTTAAGGTTTTGATTTGTCTTAGAGGTAGATAGAGGATATTATACTTTATGTTTTCCTAGGGGAGATCTAGGATTTGGATATTATTATTTTATGATTGAGGGTTTTGAGCTTCTACTCTAAGAAGAGAAGCTCGTCACATTGTAATGGTTGTTGGAGAATTGGAGAAAGGACTTGTGTTTGGCTTATACCTAATTTCATTTGAAGGCTATGTGAATCAAAGGCTTTTCTACATATGTGTGGCTGTCCATTATCTTTATGTTGCTGATTTTATGTGCTGGAGTCTTCTACTAAATCTGCTGCAATAAGGACTTTATATAGGTCAGTTATGTCATTGAGGAAGGAGATTGAATGAGGTGCTATCTATTCATCTTCTTATGGTTATGTCATTGAGGAAGGAGATTGAATGAGGTGCTATCTATTCATCTTCTTATGCATGTGCATAAGTAGAGCACCTACTAAGGGCCTCCAAATCTGTTAATTTCCAGCCATCTTATCTTGCATTCATAGGAAAAATTCTGCATGTTTGAACAACATATTTACCCCCATCCATTCATAATTTCCAGCCCTCCTAGAAATCTTAAGGCTCCATATGCCTAATTGGGTTATTGGTACCAGTCACTCACCTCCAACCACCATAAAAATAAACCTAATAAATCATCTAAATTTCTGTTTTACTAAAGCAACTCTTCATCTTATCTGATCCTTCATTGCATAAAGCTTAAGTCATCCTAACCTTGGGGATACCCCCTTGTGTCGAAGGAGAGCTGGCCTTAAGTGAGAAGAGGCGCTATTGTGGTGACAATGATAGCCCTCTTGAGTCACTCTTAGGCTTGCACATGTGGTTGGGATTGTAGGAATTTAATGACAAAATCAGCTTAACAAATTCTGTCATACACTCAGCAACCTAGAGAAGTTACTGAACAGTTTGCTGTTATAAAACAGCAGCAAACCCTTGTTTGACAGTTGAAACTTAGAGCCAACTTGAGGTCAAAGACAGACCTAGTTGGCAGCTTGTTAGGACCTCGAAAATCTTCACTCAAAACTAGCCCCTTGATGCTTGGGACTTTACATCATATAGGGGTGCTAGATTTTGTTGTAACACTTGGAACTATACTCTACCTACCTCAAAATCTGAGGTGTTTTTTGCAGCTGTTGATGATCAAATAAGTGTTGGAATCAAAATTTTGCAAGGTGAGCAAGAATTTGTTAAGGACAAGAAGTTGCCTGAAAGTTTTCAGTTGGATGAATTTTCTCTTGCTCCCTGAGGTGTTCCTCAAATAGAGTTGATATTTGACATTGATGTAAATGTATTCTGTCAGCGACTGCTCTGCAGTGTTGACAAAGGTACGGGGAAGAAGCAGGATATAACAATTACTAATGCCAATACATTGTCAACTGATGAGGTAACTTGCCTTTTCTATTTCCTGGTAAGGTTGTTTCAACTTTCATTATCAAGCCAATGAAACAGTATGCTTTTAACACTTTATGGACCTGAACTTTTTCAAAAACCAATGAATGGATAGAACTTTCATGATTATACTTGCTCTTTATACTTTTGCAAAAAGTATTTCTGTGACTCTTACATCTCTTGAATTTGCCAATGCAAGATTAACCCAAAACTTGATATTTGTTACTTGACTCTCTACGACCCTGTTTGACATTTGCTTAGAATAATTTGAATCAATGTTACCAACACTGCGATAATATCGCCAACATCGCGATAATATTGTCAACATTGGGATACTATTGCCGTTTTAGGTGTTGGCGATATTATCTCTTGATCATATCACAATATTATCGTATGGTGATAATATCGCGATATTATCATAAATATCGTGATAATAGGTGTTGGCGATATTATCGCTTGATCATATCACAATATTATCGGATGGTGATAATATCGCGATATTATCATAAATATCGTGATAATATCGTGAGATGACCTAAAAAATCGCCAAGACACGGATAGACCTGGAAATAAAGCTGAAAACTTAGATTTTTTTTGCCATTTTGCAAACAAAAAGAGGGTTTGGAGAGCAAAGGAGAAAGTGTGCATTTTTTCTTTAGCCAAGGATGAGGAGGTGAGGGTTTGGAGAGCAAAGGAGGTATGCCACCCCTCCATTTCACCCACCCTTGTAAAAGTGACATTCTCTTTTATCTTTCATTTTGATCCTTTTACTTAAATTTTCAACATTACCATTAATTGCTTCAGGATGTTTGAATGGTTCCAACTTCATTGGACTTCATATGGAGAAAGTAGAATTTTAGGTCCCATTCAAAATTCAACAGACTTAATGGTTTTCAGGATTTCAAGATTGGCAGTGTTATCCCCTAGCCTAGGGGATAACTAAGGAGATTATGTCTCGAGGCCCACAAGTCCTAGACATGGAGTATCGAGAGCCAGATCGACTTGAGCATGGCCCTGGAGGGCCCATCCTTTCATTCTTCAACGCCTCCACTTTGTCAGCAACAACAACATCCATCACATCGGCCTGGTCCTGCAACATAAATGGATCTTGCTCCGTGAGGTAATGAGTTCGGGTATCATGGTATGTGTCACTCTGATCCTCAAAACCTTTGAATATGTGCACTTAATTCTTTTTTGCTTCTAATGTGTGCTTGGACCTTATGCTTTTCCACTTGACCACACCTGGGGGGAATGACAAGATGCTCTAGTAAGCTGGTATCCATAGGGTTTGAGTTGCCACTCGGGGGATTCATGAAAGGCCATTGTCCGCTCCCACCATACTTACCACTTTTCATCTTTCTCCCGCTCATCCATACCATTACACTGGTTTGAGCATTGGATTGGCCAAATATATAAGGGTTGTACCTTACCTTGTGGGAAGAAGGGGCTAAAGGCCCAGAGGGTAAAAGTAGCTGGCAAAAGATAAAAGCCAAAAGAATGAAACCTTGAGATGCTTCGCCCAGGGATCCTCGAGAAAGCAATAAAAAACTTCTTAGCAAGAAACAGAGGGACCCATAAAAAATAATAAATCAAGACCTAGTTGGAGGATAGGGGGTCTCATCACGAGCCAACCTATTAGGTCCATGGGCATGTAGCGGTATGACACTACCGACAACTGGTCACCATGCCAGGGTAGTGGCTCTTGGTGGCATAGCCAAGAGAAAGGGGGTCTCATCACGAGCTAGCCTTCTCATTTCCGTGAAGTGCTTGTGGGTAACATTGCCACCACTGGTCACCACGCCAGGGCAGTGTCCCCTAACTATCCTCTTGAAAGAAAAAACAATAAGAATAAAAGATAAAAGGCATGAATGGGCTTGGAAAAATTTGCATCCATGACAAGGTGCAACTCACCCTCTTTTGAGGCACCCACAAGTAGGCTATACATTTCCCTGCTATCATTGCACCCCTTGCCCAAACATCCCTTACCACCTCATCCACTCACATGGCTTGGACTTGACTTCTCACGGGAAAGTCCCACATCCAATGAACATTAGCCCAATAGGACGTCCAAGCATCCCCTCCAAACTTGGCTTGCAGATTAGCATAATGTCTTTGAGCACTTGTCTGGGTAAAAGGGGTTTCATGCACATGTTTAATAACTTGATGATTGGATGTGATTGACATTGCTATGATCCCTATGACTTATGAGCCCATGGAGGGCGTATTTGTTGATGTTGCAGGGCCACACCCGATGGATAGGTACCTGATGGACATGTACACATGGGGAGATGATTAGTTCAGACCTCCATGGGGCTAAAAGCCCACCAGATGGACGCTGAGCTCCTAGTAGGGGGCAGAGACAAATCATAGGATTGCACCAGAGAGAGGAGGACGTTTCACCAGGGACAGCCTGGCAGGCCTGGACCCAAGGGGGTTGTGCCCTTTCCACCATGATGTAGGCCTTGGAAGGCCCATGACGTCACCTAGGTCACCCATGGCATCATCCAGCGTTTTGGGATGTTTTGGAGGCAATTGTGTGCCAAGTGGCACGTGTGGCAGGTTCCCGAGGCCCAAGGAGGCCTAAAGTTTTGCTCCAGGAGGCCAACGTTGCCTAAAAAGGGCCTAACGTCACCCTAAAAGGGCATGACGTCATATTAGCAGCTTGTTTTAGGGTTTAATTATGACATTTAATGTAAAAACTGGATATTATTTGTAAATGGCCATGTCGGCCTTTTTGACCTAATTTTGGTCATTAGTATTGTATAAATAGGGGGAAAATCCTTCTTATTTTTCATCATCTTTTACTCACACTTAAGTGAGGTCTGAAATTTGTGCCCTAATTAGGGTTTATTGGCTGAAATCTTAGGCTTAATTTGGTGTTTCTTGGCATTTTTCTTGGTGGAAAATCTTCAACTAGGCTTATGGCTAGACTATTCTTTGTGGATGTAAGTGCATTTCTGCAATCCTTCTTTGCTTTGAATGGTTATGGTATATTTACTTTGCATTTATTCCAAGATTATGAAATTGCTAGTTTAAAACCCTAGGAGAACAAGCACATGTTATTGTCCTTGTCTTAACAATTTTTCACCTACTAGATTGTGCTAGAAACCTTACCTTTGAAGCATTGTACTAGAGCCCTGCCATTGCAACACTCTAGTGTCATTTGCTTCATCAAGCCATTAATTGTTTCAAGCTTGAGCTAATGAATAAGGAAAACTGCTAGGGCCTAAGGTTACCTACTTCCTAGTAGCCGTTTTCCTTCTAAGGCTTGTTGGTTGAGGCCTTGGCTTACCAACACCTCAATATTCATCCTTCTTAGTCCTTAGCTCTTACATTGTCATTTGTTTCCTTCAAGTTTTGCTGCTGTAAGTGACCCCATTAGCCCTAAAAGGCACTGATTTAGACCTTAAAATTGTTTGATTGATGAAACCTACCCTCAAATCTTTTATCTCAAGCAACCTACTAACACTTTCTAACCCTAGAATAGCTTGACCTACTAACAACATTGCTGATGTTAGTAAAGTAAGCTACAACCATTAGATGCAGCATTAAAAGCTCATAAATGTCGTTGAAAAGGTTGAATTGTAACTTGTCTTATGTGCTTCTATCAAATGCTAGTGTTATACGGTTAATGATTTTAGGTCATTTTGAAGCTACTTTCAAGACATTTTATGTGAAGTATTTCTCTATAAAGATTGTTGTTATAAAATTTCTGTTTACTTCATCATATTCAACAAATTGCTTTTATTAAGAAAGTCCATGGCAATGTTACAAGAATCGAACCGGAACCGGTAAAACCGGCCGGTCCAATCGGTTCCAAGCCCAGACCGGTCCGAACCGCCCACTAAAACCGTTTTTGACCGGTTCGGTTTTATTGTCTGAATCGGTTTTTTTTGCCAAAGACGCCGCGACCGAAAAAGTGAGGGGAAATTCGATTTTTTTAAAAGGTTAGGGTTAGGGGAATGCATGGGAAGCTTCTAGAATTGTCTAGAGCCCATAATGAAGCTATAAAGCCAACCCCACCCCCTCTCTTTCACTCACACTACTCATTTGGCTTCTCTTGAGTTTTTGAGCTAAGGGTTTTTCTTGAGTTTAGAGAGTTGATTGCAGAGCTGAGTTGGAGAGGTTGCTAGGGTGCTTTGGAGAGGTGATTGTTGGGCTCATTTGGAGAGTTATTTTGCCTCTTTTATTGAAGCTGATTTGGAGAGTTATTTTGCCGAATTTGGGAGCATATTTGGAGTTGTTTTGGAGCATATTTCTTGGACAGATTTGGAGCTTATTTCTTGCGTAGATTTGGAGCTTGTTTTCAAGGTATGTAAACTATGCACTTACTCCCCTTAAAATTGTTGTTTTTTTCTCCAAAAAAAGTATTGTTGTTTTCTCCTAGGCTCTAGCAATTAAAAACACATAGGGTTTTTGTTTGCAGATTTTTATTTGTTTCCATGGCTCCTAAAGAAAAGAAGGATCCAACATGGCTTCATTGCCAATTGATTGATGGGGTAATGGTTTGTAATTATTGCCAAAAGGAGGTTGGTGGGGGAGGTATTCATAGGATCAAACAACATCTAGCCAATGCAAGTGGGAATATAAAACCATGCTTTAAAGTTTCCGATGAACTAAAAGCTGAGATGATGGGCCTTCTTGAAGGCTTTCAAGCAGATAAAGCCAAGAATAAGAAGGTTCGAAAAGAAGTGGGGAGAAGTAGTGGTGGAACTAGATTTGATAGTGATCCTCAAGATAGAATGCCTAGTTTTGAGGAATCCTTTGCTTTCCCAATCCCTGGGCGTGATCCTTATACCAATCCTAGGGAAGAAGTAGAACATGTTGGTGGAAG
>SNQJ01S0042015.1:0-11012 GCA_010110895.2 Picea sitchensis
CTGATATATTTCTGTTATATTACTGGATATACGCGATATCTCTGTGCATTTCTTTATTATATCTCCGCTCTCATTTCGTGCCGAAAATAATCCGGATCATCAAAGCCGCGAGCTCATCGGAGTTTCGGCATATTGGGACTCGGGAGTCGAAGAACCGAGTTGCTCGACACTGCGAGGGCCGAGATCTCGATAGAGAAAGTCCCGAGAAAGGAACAGAAGGGTCAGTGTTGACTCATATCGGGTCTCGGAGATTCGAGAGTCCTACGCTCGATCACTGACCTCGCAAGGTTGTGAAGTCTGATTCCCCGATAAGTAAAGAGAGGGGGAGTTGCGCAAAGAGATCTGTGGGTGCAGATTTCCCGATAGGGAAATAGAAGGACCGGTTAGTGTTCTTTGGGCCATGGAAAGAGAAGATCCTGTGAGCAGGCGTGCCTGCGGGTGCGACACTGCGTCATGACCCCCTAGGGAAACAATGACAATGCGAGGTCGAGACTCAAAAAGAGCATGGTGTCTCCACATATATCGCTAGCCCAAGATAACATCAAAGACATCTAGTGGGAAAACATCACATAATACCTCATCCTTGAAGGGCTGGATGTCGTATGACAATCGACACTATTGGCTGACACGAAGATCTTGTCCTTGGTGAAGCCACCCGATGTTGTATGGTTGCGGGTGTGGTGTTGTCGACAATCCCAACTATTTGATGACCTCTACTGAGATGAGGTTCTTCAGGCTTCTGCTATCAACAATAAAATGTAGCAGGGTCCCCTTCACCCACATCTGTGAATGAAAAAGGCACTCCCCCACTTTCGGATCTGTTGGTTCTGTTAGAGATAAAAAATGCACTAGTATTTTTGGAGTGTTTTCTCAACTTTTATTTAATACGCTCATTTTTCAGTTTTCTGGACAGTGTCATAATTTCCAAATTCTTTATCAAAGCTCATGTTTATCAATAATTTCCAAACTCTCTGACCAGACCTACAAATAAAATTTTACCCTCTCTACCTGCAAATAAAATTTTAGCCTCTCTACATTTTACCTGCAAATAAAATTTTTGTTATCAACTACATTTCTGCATGCTACAGCTTTGTTTACTTTTTGGGTCGAGACCAAGCATGATGTCAATAAATCAATTTCTTACATGGCTTCATTGGAAGCATGATTTCACTTGATAAGAGGAAATACATTTGGGTAGCGTAGGAGTAAGCAGAAGAATAAGCTCTTCATACGAGCAACTAGATCATTTTTAGTTGATTGATTTCATGAATAAACAAGTAGGTTACAGGCATGCTACAGGTTTTCACATTATCAATTAAAAGGCCAACTGACTACATGCCCAATGCTAAAGGCGACTAGAACTACTAGGTTCTTGGAAACCTCGCAGGGAGGTCTCCATCCTAGTTGGAGCCAGATGTTAGCGATAAAAAATACATTGGTATTTTTGGAGTGTTTTCCCAACTTTTATTTAATACGCACATTTCTCAGTTTTCTAGCCAACGTCATAATTTCAAAATTCTTTATCAAATGTCCTGTTGATCATTTTTTTCCAAACTCTCTGACCAGACCTGCAAATAAAATTTTACCCTCTCGAACTATTTTATTCTTTTGGGTTTGATTTATTCCTAGTTTTCATTGAGTTTCTTTTAAAAGATATAGCGCGCAGATATACAGACAGTGATCTCATCAACAGATCATTAATTTGTTTGAAGGTGTGAAGCCTTGAATGGTGCATAGATGTTGTTGTCTAAGTGCACAACTAAACTAATGTCATATGTTTGTCATTATGGTTTTGTTTTCTGGATCAACTATACATTAAAGTTGGGCGCCCTGTGTTTGATGAATTTCTGAAATAGTATATCCATAATTTCAAGTTCTAATCTATTAATATCAATATATTCCTGGCCTTTCTGAAAAAGAATCTTCCTGGCATAATATCATGCAGTCCTATATGGGTTTGTTGCAAAATGTATTATATCAAAGGTACTTCAGATAAGGAGTTATAGAATACTGTAGACAAAGTTCTTGTTTTATTCAGGTTTATTCAAGGAAAATATGTTTTTGAAGCATTTTACAAAGGGATCTTGCAAAAAAGATTGCTTTAGGAAAAAGTGCATTCATTGATGTAGAAAGGTCAACGAAGCTTGAAGATCCTAGGATATTGTACTGCCTGAACCAGAGCATCAGAAGCCCATAATATGCTTGACTGAAGCCCTTGTATTCAATCGTGTTTTCATTAAAAGAGATTAGCCCTAATGATGGTATATGTTTTGGTCAGGATTAATAATCATAATGTTTATTACAGTGTTGGCGACTCCACTGGTATGAAATGAACAAGATCTTAGCGAAAAGGTATGTTTTTTGTGATTTTTCCAAGATTGTTGGTTTCCCTAATCCAGTACCTAGTAGAGATTAGTGGGAAGGTATTCTTCCTACATTTAAAGGAGAATATTGGGAGGTTCTGGCTGAACATCTGCTATATTTCCATGAGTTTATTTGTGAATGTCATATTGTGCACGAGGATGTCAAGATCAAGCTTTTCAGATTTTCATTGAAAGGAGAAGCCCTTGACTAGTGTAGATCTCTTCCAATCGCCAATATTAGCTCTTTGAAATTTTTTCATGATGCATTCAATTTGTTCTGTAAAGATGATGTTTCAGCTGATGCCCTTTTTCCAGAATGTTGTCATGAATATAATTTGTTTTGTCAAATTAATGGAGATGAAAAGTATGATTGTGCTCAAAAGTATGTGGTTGAAGAGGATATTTTTCATAAATATCCAAAGGTTCTATATGAACTTCATTTGTACATCAAGTTTGTTGATACTGTTGACATCATATCAAATGTCCCTGTTGTTTCTAATTCGCATAAAAAACATGTCTTTTCTTTTGAGATCTCGGATAAAAATGAGCAGATTGACTGATTAGCATGTGACGGCTTTGAATCTGCAACAAATATTAAGGGCAACCCTTAGCTTCCAAATTTGCAGACAAAGGAAGATTGCATCAATCATGAGCAACATAATTTGCAGAAATCATCTTATCTTCATAAGGAACATCAAGAGAACTATCATCCTTTTGAACCCTTTGTTTCAATTTTTTATATAAAGGTTGTTGGTGATGAGGAAGGCAGTGATATAGAAGATCAAGAACATGCTACTTCTTCTCTCTCTGAAATTGTTAGTTGTGATAAGCCAGCATATCATCATGATGAATTCAGATTACAAAGATATGGTGAAGGGGAGAAAAAAGGTTCAGTTCTGCAGTTGAGATGGAATTTTTCTCCGACAGAGGTTGAGCAGTCCACATTCAACATCGAGATCAGTGAAAGAAATCACCAGAATGATTTTAGTCTTCAGTTGGAACAACTTCTTGGAGAGGTATTTCTTTGTGAAATTTATGACCCTATTGTTGATTATTTGGAATCTATGAGTAGCATGGATGTCAAAACATTTTTTTCAGACGAAGATTGTTTTTGTTATCAACTACATTTCTGCATGCTACAGTTTTGTTTACATTTTGGGTCCAGACCAAGCATGATGCCAATAAATCAGTTTCTTACATGGCTTCATTGGAAGCATGATTTCACTTGATAAGAGGTAGTACAGTTGGTTAGCGTAGGAGTAAGCAGAAGAATAAGCTCTTCATATGAGCAACTAGATCATTTTTAGTTGATTGATTTCATGAATAAACAAGTAGGTTACAGGCATGCTACAGGTTTTCACATTATCAATTAAAAGGCCAGATGACTCCATGCCCAATGCTAAAGGCGACTGGAACTACTAGGTTATTGGAAACCTCACAGGGAGGTCTCCATCCCAGTTGGAGCTAGATGTTAGCGATAAAAAATGCATTGGTATTTTTGAAGTGTTTTCTCAACTTTTATTTGATACACTCATTTCTCAGTTTTTTGGCTAGTGTCATAATTTCCAAATTCTTTATCAAATCTCCTGTTGATCAATTTTTTCCAAACTCTCTGACTAGACCTGCAAATAAAATTTTACCCTCTCGAACTGTTTTATTCTTTTGGGTTTGATTTATTCTTAGTTTTCATTAGTTTCTTTTAAAAGAGGTGTGTGCTTTAAAGTTGTTTAACCTTAGGATATACTTTAAAGCATCCTAAGTCTAATCCTACTTTCAAAATTACGTTCCTAAATTCTTATGTCTAAGTCTTGAGTCTTGTCATACCAAACCTATATTCTAGCCTCTCGGGTTTGATGGCTTTGAGACAAAACTTTAGGGTCCCATGGGCCAAGCCACATGTTCACATATGCCAATTCCAGGTCTACATATCTAGTGCGTTCAACAAAAAGCCTAACTCTCATGTTCAATCTAAGGTCAATACCACGTTGAAATCCCAAATCCAAGCACAATGTCGTGCCCAATACCAACCATTTGGACATCTTTTTGGGCTAGTGTTGCTGTCGAGTTGTTCCACATGGCAGATTGAGTGCCAAGTCATGAGGAGGAATCTATTGAATACAAGGGATTGAGAAGTTTTTCAAGTGCGTAGACAACAAGTCCTTATTACCACGAAACACATAAACTTATCACAAGCCAACGCACAAGCCAATAAATAAGTCTACAACAACAAGCATTAGTTGGGTGGCATATGCATGCGCAGGTGCCCTGGGTTGAGAATAGTTCCAATTTTGGAATTTGACAAGTCATGGATTCTGAGCTCTCTTGTGTCGAGACACAAGTGAATGTGATGATTAAATAAATTCCTTCATGCATGTTGCACAAGAGTTGGATCCAAAATTCTTTTTGACACAGTGGCATGGAAAATCATCATTATTGGGGTTTATTGTAGAGAACAACAAGAGATCTTCTGAGGATTTTCATTTCCAGGTATCGGGTCATGAGGAAGAGCTATGACCAAATAAATTTGAGCCAAGCTGCAAGATTTAAGTTTTTCACCAACAAGCAAACCCTCTATCAGTTTATATAGTGCACAGATATATAGACAGTGATCTCATCAACAGATCATTAATTTGTTTGAAGGTGTGAATCCTTGAATGGTGCATACATGTTGTTGTCTAAGTGCACAACTAAACTAATGTCATATGTTTGTCATTATGGTTTTGTTTTCTTGATCAGATGTACATTAAAGTTGGGCACCCTATGTTTGATGAATTTCTTAAATAGTATATCCATAATTTCAAGTTCTAATCTATTAATATTGATATATTCCTGGCCTTTCTGAAAAAGAATCTTCGTGGCATAATATCAGGAAGTCCTATATGGGTTTGTTGCAAAATGTATTATATCAAAGGTACTTTAGATAAGGAGTCAGAGAATACTATAGACAAAGTTCTTGTTTTATTCAGGTTTATTCAAGGAAAATATGTTTTTGAAGCATTTTACAAAGGGATCTTGTAAAAATTATTGCTTTAGGAAAAAGTGCATTCATTGATGCAGAAAGGTCAACAAAGCTTGAAGATCCTCGGAGATTGTACTGCCTGAACCAGAGCATTAGAAACCTAGAATATGCCTAACTGAAGCCCTTGTATTCAGTCATGTTTTCATTAAAAGAGATTAGCCCTGATGATGGTATATGTGATGATCAGGATTAATAAACATATTGTTCATTACAGCCTTGGGAACACCTTTTGTTTCTCATCAAAGTTGCTAGAAGTCTATGCCCATCAAGCATACTCCTATGATGATCAGGTCATCATGAAAGTTGAAGCAAAGTGAAATCCAGGACCCAAGACCAAATATTATACAGTAGCCGAGTTCCCTATCTTCCTTATGATCTATTTTCTTCTTGAAAGTTATATATCAGGGATCAATTCACTCAACAACTAAGCGCATCAGCAGGAAGATAAATTTCCATCACATCAATTTGAGTATACAGTCCTTGTTCAGCATCTCACACGAGATTTTTTGATTTTATAAGGAACATCCTTCAACTTTGGGTGAATCTTGAACACTTGGAAACAATAATTATCGATCAAAGATCAATCCAGATTCCATATCCACATTCTTAGCAACAGTTCCATCAATTAAAGAAAAAAGAAATCGAGGCACTTCAAGTGACAAAGCATTTCTGGTAAGATAATGATAAATGTTCAAACTGTGCTTTCGGTGTCTTAAGCAAGCATTCACAATTATCTTTAGCCACCAAAATCATATCTTTCAGTGGCTTACAGGTTCATATTTTATCTCTTTAGCCTCCGAAAGCGCAGAACAGGGCAAAGTGCTCTTAATTTTTCCCAGATCGGGTCTTCTTGTTTCCAGAGCATGTGAGAGTGGCTTTTTATGAAGGATAACAATTAAGGGAATATAAATCATCTTTCTTTTCCAGATTTTGAGGCATCTAATAAGACAAGAAGACCAAGTGGAGCTTTTCTATTTTTGGCTAAGATATTGCTTAGTTGTCAAAGGGAGATTTTAGTTTCCTTGTCATCACCTTAAAGGTTGTTGAATGTGTCAAATATTGCTGTAGTTTTCAAATACATGAAGATTATCTAGATAAAGTTTGACCACATTAATAGGATCTTTTCCTATTTTCATGAATATTGTTTTGACTTTCCATATTTAACATATTTGATCCAGTTTTCTTGGATCTAGAAATCTTTTGTAAAGGATATAAATCCATCAACTTCAGATGAAGGGAGAGGGATCGAGTATGGAGAGACTGAGGCTACACCATATTGTAATAGAATTTTCATATGATATAATACAGATCACAAGTTCCTCTCATATCTTGATGTCATATTTCCATTTAATTCTTTTCCTGTACTTTGATGGTTGTTATTGATTCAAATTTGTTTTAAATGCTAATGACTATTATCTCATTAGTCAGTTCATAAGCTTGATCAAATAAGAAATCAATACTATATTTATTCAACCCATCACCCTTCTGATTTGGTTGATAAATTTAGAATTCTTCACCCACCAGTTAAGTTACTTGTCTGATATTTAATTCTTGAGAGCATTGTCTCATCTGGCGTATACAATTGACTATCTTGATACAAATCCAGTAGGTCAGTATTTCCCATTTGATCCAAACACAAAACACAAAAACAATTACACTTTAAGTTACCAAGCTTATTCAAGATACAACCTGAGAAGGACTCCTGGAGAGATAACAAATTGGCGTCATTGTTGGGGAGAGGAGATTGAAGCTCAGCTTCCTTAGGAGATGACAATATCCAACTTTGATGATAGACAAAGTATGGAAATATTTTTGGTTGTAATCATCTATCTAGTGACTCCATGAAGAACAAATTCAACGACAATTTCATTGTTCATAAATCTGGTGGCGACTCCACTCGTAAGAAATGAACAAGATCTTAGGGAAAAGGTATTTTTTTGTGATTTTTCCAAGATTGTTGGTTTCCCTAATCCAGTACCTGGTAGAGATGAATGGGAAGGTATTCTTCCTACATTTAAAGGAGAATATTGGGAGGTTCTGGCTGAACATCTGCTAGATTTCCATGAGTTTATTCATGAACGTCATATTGTGCATGAGGATGTCAATATCAAGCTTTTCAGATTTTCATTGAAAGGAGAAGCCCTTGACTGGTGTAGATCTCTTCCAATCACCAGTATAATCTCTTTGAAAGTTTTTCATGATGCATTCAATTTGTTCTGTAAAGATGACGTTTCAGATGATGCCCTTTTTCCAGAATGTTGTCATGAATATAATTTGTTTTGTCAAATTAATGGACATGAAAAGTATGATTGCCCTGAAAAGTATGTGGTTGAAGAGGACACTTTTCATAAAGATACAAAGGTTCTAGATGAACTCCATTTTGACATCAAGTTTGTAGATACTATTGACATCATATCAAATGTACATGTTGTTTCTAATTCACATAAAAACCAGGTCTTTTCTTTTGAGATCTCAGATAAAAATGAGCAGATTGACAGATTAGCATGTGACAGATTTGAATCTGCAACAAATATTAAGGGCAGCCCTCAGCTTCCAAATTTGCAGACAAAGGAATATTGTATCAATCATGAGGAACATAATTTGCATAAATCATCTTATCTTCATAAGGAACATCAAGAGCACTATCTTCCTTTTGAACCCTTTGTTTCATTTTTTGATATAAATGTTGTTGGTGATATAGAAGATCAAGAACATATTACTTCTTCTCTCTCTGAAATTGTTAGTTGTGATAAGCCAGCATATCATCATGATGAATCCAAATTACAGAGATATGGTGAAGGGGAGAAAAAAGGTTCAGATCTACAGTTGAGATGGAATTTTTCTCCGACAGAGGTTGAGCAGTCCACATTGAACATCAAGATTAGTGAAAGAAATCACCAGCATCATTTTAGTCTTCAGTTGGAACAACTTCTTGTAGAGGTATTTCTTTGTGAAATTTATGACCCTATTGTTGATTATTTGGAATTTGTGAGTAGCATGGATGTCAAAACATTTTTGTCAGACGAAGATTGTTTTTGTTATCAACTACATTTCTGCATGCTATAGTTTTGTTTATTTTTTGGGTCCAAACCAAGCATGATGTCAATAAATCAGTTTCTTACATGGCTTCATTCGAAGCATGATTTCACTTGATAAGAGGCAGTACAGTTGGTTAGCGTAGGAGTAAGAAGAAGAATAAGCTCTTCATACGAGAAACTAGATCATTTTTAGTTGATTGATTTCATGAATAAACAAGTAGGTTATATGCACGCTACAGGTTTTCACATTATCAATTAAAAGGCCAGATGACTCCATGCCCAATGCTAAAGGCGACTGGAACTACTAGGTTCTTGGAAACCTCACATGGAGGTCTCCATCCCAGTTGGAGCTAGATGTTAGCGATAAAAAATGCATTGGTATATTTGGAGTGTTTTCTCAACTTTTATTTAATACGCTCATTTCTCAGTTTTCTGGCCAGTGTCATAGTTTCCAAATTCTGTATCAAAGCTCTTGTTGATCAATATTTTCCAAACTCTCTGTTGGCCCTTGACCATGTTTAAGATTACTTAGTCATAGTTGAGAACTTTTGGGACTGCGACAACTTGCCAGTGAAGGAGTGAAACGCGAAGCAGAAAATAAGGAAGCGAGACCTATTTTGGGGTCCATTTTAGGGTTTTGGGTTGATGTAACGGGAAAGGGATGTCAGACCATGGGTTTACCCACGCTTAGGCCCATTTTGTAATCTATAAATAGGCAATGTAAATAGGGGAGAAGAAGTATGAAAGGTGATAGTAATGTAGTACATCTATGTGATGTATGAATGAAAGCTTAGTGCTAGTAATTGGATCTGTGTGATCGGATGTATCTTAGAGTGCTTTGTGCATGAGATTAGAGAGATAAGTGCAGGTTGTTATAGTCTGATGTTGAAGAGCAAGGAAGAAGGATCTAGCGAGCTGTGCAGATCTTTTGTCGTGTGCAAAGTAAGAGTCACTAGAGCTATGTGTTGTAACTGCTTGACCAAGATAGTATAAAGAAGAATTTGTGGACGTAGCCCCAAGGTGGGGGTGAACCATGGTAACTGTGTGTATAGTGTTTTGTGCTTCGCTCTTATGTGTTTATCTATTTCTTGTCTAAGTGCTTGATTTGATTAAGTAGACCTAGTTATGCTCTGTGCTGTTGATGAATGAATGAACATTAGATATGATATATGAGATGCTTCTTGCTTGATCTGTTGAATCTAACCTATATTTCTATGGATAAGTACTAAATCAATCTTAGTATAGTATTCACTACGATTCTATGTGCCTTCTGCGAAGTATATTAATGAATGTATGCTAAGGAATAACTGATGCTAGGTGCACTATAAGAAAGATAATCATAGATCTATGTCCCAGCTAAGGTTACAGAAACTTGAGTCTTGCAACCACCCTTGCCTCTACCTCAGGTGAGACTTCATCTTCTTCACAGGTGTTGCCAAAAGGGACGGTAGTTAGGGCTTTGTTGGTGTGCTCTTAAGCATTGAACCTTGGGTCTGTCCCTGTGCCAACAAATGTTTACGTTGTTGGGAAGATGAAGTCTCACCCGAGGTAGAGGCAGGGGTGGTTGAAAGACTCAGGTGTCTGCAACCTTATCTGGGACATAGATCTGTGATTATCTTTATTACAGTGCACTTAGCATCGGTTATTCCTTAGCATACATTCATTAATATACTTTGCAGAAGGCACAAAGAATCACGGTGAATACTATACTAAGAATGATTCAGTACTTATCCACAAAAATATAGGTTAGATTCAACAGATCAAGCACTAAGAATCTCATATATCAGATCTAATGTTCATTCATTCATCAACAACACAGAGCATAACTAGTTCTACTTAATCACATCAAGCACTTAGCCAAGAATGCCATTTAGTCTTCCATGTGTACTACACCTGTCGTCTTCCATGCATACTACACTCAGTTGAGGAATGCCATTCGGTCTACACTGCGTATTACACCCAACACTCTTCATAGGTTTCTACCTTTGATGAAATTCAATGTTGATCGTCACTTCACCTACATCACAGTGTGTGAAGACGAGCACAAACAACAACTCCAGTCATATTACAAGCTGACAGAAGATGACCTGGAGGAGATTATCAAGGAATGGTCGGAAGACCTCCTTGTTGCAGCAGACCCCACAGATATGTCTGACGTAGATAGCCCTGAAGCTATGCTAGATACACCAGGACCATGCAAGGCTAAGAAGGATGTGGAAGTTCAAGATATTGCAAGATACTAGATATATAAAATATGCAAAACAGGAATGAAATTCTAGAAATGACAGAATAACAGTAAAATATCCAGCATAATCTTCACAATACACAGAAATGATATACGAAATAGAAACAGAAATAGAACTTTGATTCAGATAGCAATGTTCACAGGCCTCTTCGAGGGGGAAACCTCCAGTCGAGCAGTGCTCTGTTACAATAATATCCAAGCTAGGGTTCTCATACCCTCACCTCTTATTTATACTAAATATGTCTATTAAGAGAAACATCTAGAGGAAGATCCTTCTAGAAGCGGAAGCTTCTATTAGGTCTTTTTACATCCGCCTTATTCTATTTTATTGAAAGGCCTTATTAATA
>SNQJ01S0042015.1:11022-24990 GCA_010110895.2 Picea sitchensis
ACTAATCTCTCCATTGTGCTATCTTAGTATCCCATTGATCCACCTACTGAAAAGTATTCAATTCTTAAGTTACCAGGCATACTTAGCTTACAACCCTAAGTAGTTTCCTGGAGTGATAACACATATAAACCAACATCCACCTAAACTCTGATGGGTACTAGGCTTACCTTCTCTGTAATCATAGGGTGACTTCCAGTGCTAACATTTATGGCGTCGTTGTTGGGGAACAAATTGAAGACATTTCTCTGGGTATAACGACAATGAGCTTATGATTTTGAAGGTGCATTAGTTATCAGAACCATTGAAGATTGCATTTTCACCTGGCGACTCCACTGTCTTGACTCGACGGTTTCAGTGTGGTTTCCTATGGCTACATCTATATCCTCTGGGAGAACACAACAATCAGATCTGGTCTTTGATGGTTAACAAAGACCAGACACACTTGTTCTGCATATCTTTCACCTGGCGACTTCATGGTTAAAGAATTGATTGGTGACTCCACTGGTCTGAAATGGAAAAAATCTTGGGTTGCAAGTTTTCTCCTTTTAATTTTTCTATTGTTTCTTGTTTTCCTAATGTTGTCCCTAATGTGGATGAATGGGGTGATTATTTTCCCATATTTAGAGAGTGCAAAGAGGAGAATCCTTCTTATCATCTTCGTAACTTTCATGAACTCATGCATCAATGGGAGATACATCATGAGTATGTATTATTAAAAATGTTCATGATCTCATTATCAAGAGATGCTCGTGAGTGGTATCATTCCTTACCCCCTGCGAGCATTTCCTCCCTAAGAGAATTTCATGCAGTTTTCAATAGGCACTGTCAAAGGTTTTATTCCTTTGAGTTTATTTGTCATAATTGTTTTGAGAAATATGAATACCATGATCAATATATGGTTGTGTCTAACGAATTCCATGAGGATGAGGACCATGAGGAGGAATAACATGCATTGGGTAGGCTGATGGAGCTGGCAAAATCACTCTCTGTCGAGATAGACAGGTTCAAATTTGAGGAAAGCGTAGAGGATTTTCTAGTCCTTGAAACATATGGTCTTGGCAGCCCTATTGATGATTCTAGTCTTGAAGATCTCATAGTTGTAGAGGCATTAGTTTCTGCCCCTGATGAGCCTATTGTCTCATATTTAAAGGAAGAAGCCATTGTGGAAGAGGATTTCTCTTTTTTTCTTCACGAGATTTCCCATGATGTGTTTACATTTGGGATTGAAAAGAAGGATCGAGAGATCATTCCAATTTTGCAAAATGGAGGAATTTTGTTCTCACCCAGCTTTGATGATTATTCAGATGAAGAGCAACAGATCACTATATCAAATATTGATAGCATGGGGAGCAACCGACCTGTATATCATAGCTATGAATCAAGTTCTAAGATGGATATGTAGGATTTCCAAGAACATACATCAGAGCCCTGTCCTCTATTCATTAACAAAAATTATCAAGAGAAAATCAACCATCTTGGGCTTGCAAAAGAACAAGAGAAGAACTTTCCCATGGATTCTATTTATGATGATTATGACTCTGATCCTTGGGAGAGCCATGAAGAAGAAAAAGAGTAGTAGAAGGGGAATTTTGGTTTCTGTCCTGAACCTATAAGTGAGCAACCATTGCTTGAGAGAAGTGAGCATGCATCACCCTTTCACCCACCTGTGCTTTCCAGAGACATTCATCCATGCGTGATCCGTTGTGGAGCAGAGCAAACTTTCTTCTACAAATTTTCTGGAGTTTTCCACTCATTCTATGAACTTGTGGGGTAGTATATGCAGTTGCATTTCCTCCATGATTTGAATCCTCCAGGTCTGATCCCACCATTTCCATCTGGAGGAAAGCTGAAGGATGTAATCGTTTTGATATCATGATTGCATCATCTGTTATTCATCACTAACAGAGTAGATGAGCTCCTAGTTAGGAAGTTACTTGAATGGCTATGGTGGAAGTTTTCTTTCACCTAGCACTATGTAAAAAATCAATTAGTATAGGAATGTACATAAATAATCTCCTTCGGAGCCCATGTATTTTCTTTCGTTTAGAATAGTGTGTTTTTCGGCCTGTAGTCCTCAGCAGAACGTTTTTGAGATCGACTCCATATCCCAATGTAGAAGGCGACTGGAACTACTGAAGATATTAGAGCCTCGCATGGAGAACTCTATCCCCCATGGATCCTAATCTTAGCACGTATATTTGTAAAAGGGGTGTTTTTCCTAAGGATTTGGCCCATGGGCAGAGAAAATTTTAGAAAATGGGTTTAAAAACCCACCATATGAATTTTATCCAATTTCTCTAGGTGCAGAGTTGACTCTCACCTGTCCCAATATCGATGAAGCAGTTATGAAGGTGGGGGAGGTGGTTGAAGCATCGTCTCCCCCCATGAATGGAAATTCAAAAAATTCTGACCGTGAGAAAGTTTGTCAGCCCAGACAGTCTAAGTTTGTGTGCGACAAAGAATCTACATGGGAAGTCTGACAGGGAAAGTCTCAACGTAAATATTTGCGTCTGACAGAAATATGCATGCGTAAAGAAGACTACATGCACAGTCTGACCGAGAAGACACAACGTATGGACGAGAAGCTCGAGCACGCCTCTGTTGTAATGGAGAAATATTTTGGGTATATATATGTAGTTTTGAGTCATTTTGAAAGGAGGTCATGGCTTGAGCAGAGCTCCCAATTTTGTAATGCTTGTGATGTCAGAGTTGTTCTCTATTTATGTAATCAATTTGAGACTTTCATGTTAATAGAAGTTAGTTTCTTGTTTCTTTCCATTTTGTCTGCAAATTTTTTCTGAAACACTCGGGTATGGAGGATCCATCTGCGGATCGTTATGTTGTTATGATGTATGTTTGATCATGACGGTGTCATAATCAGTTTCATTCATTTCCATTTGTTGTCTTTTCCCTCTCACACTGGATGGATCAAGCATGGACGATCTATTCGAGCTGTCACAGTTGCATGATGATGGAGGTTTGATCATTTGGTTATTGTGATGGGTTCAATAAATATAGTACTTATTTCTTATTTAATCAATCTTATGAACTGAATAATGAGATAATAGTCATTAGCAGTTAAAACAAACTTGAATCAATAACAACCATCAAAGTACAGGAAAAGAAGTAAATGGAAATCTGACATCTATAGATGAGAGGAAATTGTGATCTATATTATATCATATGAAAAGTCTATTACAATATGGTGTATCCTCAGTCTCTCTAGACTCGACCCCTCTCCCTTCATCTAAAGTTGTTGGCTTTATAGCCTTTACAAAAGATTTCTAGATCCAAGAAAACTGGATCAAATATGCTAAATATGGAAAGTCAAAACAATATTCATGAAAATAGGAAAAGATCCTATTAATGTGGTCAACCTTTATCTGGATAATCTTCATGTCTTCGACAGCTACAACAATCTTTAACACATTCAACAACCTTCAAGGTGATGACAAGGAAGCTGAAATCTCCCTTTGACAACTAAGCAATATCTTAGCCAAAAATAGAAAAGCTCCACTTGGTCTTCTTGTATTATTATATGCCTCGAAATATGGAAAATAAAGATTATTTATATTCCCTTAATTGTTATCCTTCATAAAAAACCACTCTCATGTGCTCTGGAAACAAGAAGACCCGAACTGGGCAAAATTAAGAGCACTCTGCCATGTTCTGCACTTTCGGTGGCTAAAGAGCTAAAATTTGAACCTGTAAGCCAACGAAAGCTTTTCTTTTGGTGGATAAATACAGCTTTGAATGCCTACCTAAGCCACTGAGAGAACAGTTTGAACATTTATCATTATCTTACTAGAAATTATTTGTCACTTGAAATGCCTCGATTGATTTTTTCTTTAAATGATAGAACTACTGCTAAGAATGTGGATCTAGAATCTGGATTGATATTTGATCGATAATTATTGTTTCCAATTGTTCAAGATTCACCCTAAGTTGAAGGATGATGCTTATAAAATCACAAAATCTCATGTGAGTTGCTAAACAAGGACTGTATTCTCAACTTGTTGTAATGGAAATTCATTTTCCTGCTGATGCGCTTAGTTGTTGAGTGAATTGATCCCTGGTCTATAGTTTTCAAGAATAAAATAGAGCATAAGGAAGATAGGGAACTCAGTTACTGTAGAATATTTGGTCTTGGGTCCTGGCTTTCACTTTGCTTTAGCTTTCATGATGACCTGATCATCATAGGAGTATGCTTGATGGGCATCGACTTCTAGCAACTTTGATGAGAAACAGAAGGCATTCCCAAGACTACAATAAACAATATGTTTATTAATCCTAACTAACACATATACCACCATCAGGGCTAATCTCTTTTAGTGAAAACATGATTGAATACAAGGGCTTCAGACAGGCATATTCTGGGTTTCTGATGCTCTGGTTCAGGGAGTACAATCTCCTAGGATATTCAAGCTTTGTTGATCTTTTTGCATCAATGAATGCAATTTTTCCTAAAGCAATATTTTTTGCAAGATCCCTTTATAAAATTCTTCAAAAACATATTTTCCTTGAATAAACCTGAATAAAACAAGAATTTTGTCTACAATATTATCTAACTCCTTATGTGAAGTACCTTTGATATAATACATTTTGCAACAAACCCATATAGGACTGCCTGAGATTATGCCAGGAAGATTATTTTTCAGAAAGGCCAAGAATATATCGATATTAATAGATTGGAACTTGAAATTATGGACATACTATTTAAGAAATTCATCAAACATAGGGCACCCAAATTTAATGTATAGCTGATCCAGAAAACAAAACCATAATGATGAACAGATGACATTAGTTTAGTTGTGCACTTAGACAACAACATGTATGTGCCATTCAAGGCTTCACACCTTCAAACAAATTAATGATCTGTTGATGAGATCACTGCCTGTATATATGTGCACTATATAAATTGACAAAGGGTTTGCTTGGCGATGAAAAACAAAAATCTTGCAGCTTGATGCAAATTTATTTCTTCATAGCTCTTCCTTGTGACCCGATAACTGGCAATGAAACTCCTCAGAAGGTCTCCTATTGTTCTCTGCAATAAACCCCAATAATGATGATTTTCCATGCCATTGTGTCAAAAAGAATTATGGATCCAACTCTTGTGCAGCATGCATGAAGGAATTTCTTTAATCATCACATTCACTTTCGTCTCGACACAAGAGAGCTCAGAATTCATGACTTGTCAAATTCCAAAATTTGAACTATTCTCAACCCAGGGCACCTGTGCATGCATCTGTCACCCAACAAATGCTTGTTGTTGTAGACTTATGTATTGTCTTTTGCATTGGCTTGTGATAATTTTATGTGTTGTGTGGTAATAATGAATTGTTTCCTATGCACTTGAAAAACTTCTCGGTCCCTTGTATTCAATAGATTCCTCCTCATGACTTGGCACTCAATCTACCATGTGGAACAACTCCAAAGAAACACCAGCCCAAAAAGATGTCCAAATGGTATCGGGCTCGACACTGTGATGGGCCTTGGGATTTCAACGTGGTATTGACCTTAGATTTAACATGAGAGTTAGGCTTTATATTGAACGCACTAGATATGCAGACCTGGAATTGGAATATGTGAACATGTGGCTTGGTCGATGGGTCCCTAAAGTTTTGGCTCAAAGCCATCAAACCCAAGAGGCTAGAATATAGGTTTGGTATGACAAGACTGAAGATTTAGACATAAGAATTCAAGCATGTAATTTTGAAAGTAGGATTAGACTTACGATGCTTTAAAGTATATCCTAAGGTTAAACAACTTTAAAGCACACACCTCTTTTAAAAGAATCTCAATGAAAACTGGGAATAAATCAAACCCAAACGAATAAACTAGTTCGAGAGGGTAAAATTTTATTTGCAGGTCTGGTCAGAGAGTTTGGAAAAAATTGATCAACAGGAGCTTTGATAAAGAGTTTGGAAATTATGACACTGGCCAAAAAACTGAGAAATGAGCGTATTAAATAAAAGTTGAGAAAACACTCCAAAAATACCAATGCATTTTTTATCTCTAACATGTGGCTCCAACTGGGATGGAGACCTCCATGTGAAGTTTCCAATAACCTAGTAGTTTTAGTCACCTTTAGCATTGGGCATGGAGTCATCTGGCCTTTCAATTGATAATGTGAAAACGTGTAGCATGCCTGTAACCTGCTTGTTTATTCATGAAATCAATCAACTGAAAATGATCTAGTTGCTCGTATGAAGAGCTTATTATTCTACTTAATCCTACGCTAACCAACTGTACTGCCTCTTATCAAGTGAAATCATGCTTCCAATGAAGCCATGTAAGAAACTGATTTATTGACATCATGCTTGGTCTGGACCCGAAAAATAAACAAACCGGTAGCATGCATAAATGTAGTTGATAACATAAACAATCTTCGTCTGAAAAAAATGTTTTCACATCCATGCTACTCATAGATTCCAAATAATCAACAATAGGTTCATAAATTTCACAAAGAAATGTTGCTCCAAGAAGTTGTTCCAACTGAAGACTAAAATGATGTTGGTGATTTCTTTCACTGATCTCGATGTTGGATGTGGACTGCTCAACCTTTGTCGAAGAAAAATGCCATCTCAACTGCAGATATGAACCTTTTTTCTTCCCTTCACCATATCTTTGTAATCGGAATTCATCATGATGATATGTTGGCTTATCACAACTAACAATTTCAAATAGATAAGAAGTAATATGTTCTTGATCTTCTATATCACTGCCTTCTTCATCACCAACAACCTTTATATCAAAAATTGAAACAAAGGGTTCAAAAGGAAGATAATGCTCTTGATGTTCCTTATGAAGATAAGATGATTTCTGCAAATTATGTTCCTCATGATTGATGCAATCTTCCTTTTTCTGCAAATTTGGAAGCTGAGGGTTTCCCTTAACATTTGTTGTAGATTCAAATATGTCACATGCTAATCTGTCAATCTGCTCATTTTTATCTGAGATGTCAAAAGAAAAGACTTGGTTTTTATGCGAATTAGAAACAACAGGTACATTTTATATGATGTCAATAGTATCTACAAACTTGATGTCAAAATGGATGTCATCTAGAACCTTTGGATCTTTATGAAAAGTATCCTCTTCAACCACACACTTTTCAGAACAATCATACTTTTCATGTCCATTAATTTGAGAAAACAAATTATATTCATGACAACATTCTGGAAAAAGGGCATCAACTGAAACGTCATCTTTATAGAACAAATTGAATGCATCATGAAAAACTTTCAAAGAGCTTATACTGGTGGTTGGAAGAGATATACACCAGTCAAGGGCTTCTCCTTTCAATGAAAATCTGAAAAGATTGATCTTGACATCCTCGTGCACAATATGACGTTCACGAATAAACTCATGGAAATATAGCAGATGTTCAGCCAGAACCTCCCAATATTCTCCTTTAAATGTAGGAAGAATACCTTCCCATTCATCTCTACCAGGTACTGGATTAGGGAAACCAACAATATTGGAAAAATCACAAAAAACATACCTTTTCACTAAGATCTTGTTCATTTCATACCAGTGGAGTCGCCAACAGATTTCTGAACAATGAAATTGTCACTAAATTTTTTCTTCATGGAGTTGCCAGATGGATGATTACAACCAAAAATGTGTCCATAATTTTTCTATCATGAAAGTTGGATCTTTTCATCTCCCAAAGAAGTTGAGCTTCAATCTCCTCTCCCCGAGAACAATGCCAATTTGTTATCTCTCCAGGAGTCCTTATGGGAAATACTAACCTATTAGTTTTGAATCAAGACAGCCAATTGTATACAACAGATGAGACAATGGTCTCAAGAATTAAATATTAGACAAGTAACTTAACTGGTGGGTGAAGAATTCTAAATTTATCAACCAGATCAGAAGGGTGATGGGTTGAATAAAGATAGGACTGATTGCTTATTTAATCAAGCTTATGAGTTGACTAATGATATAACAATCATTAGCAGTTAAAACAAACTTGAATCAATAACAACCATCAAAGTACAGGAGAAGAAGTAAATGGAAATATGACATCAAGAGATGAGAGGAACTTGTCATTTGTATTATATCATATGAAAAGTCTATTACAATATGATTTAGCCTCAGTATCTCCATACTCGACCCCTCTCCCTTCATCTGAAGTTGTTGGCTTTATAGCCTTTACAAAAGATTTCTAGATCCAAGAAAACTAGATCAAATATGCTAAATATGGAAAATCAAAACAATATTCATGAAAATAGGAAAAGATCCTATTAATGTGGTCAACCTTTATCTGGATAATCTTCATGTCTTCGAGAACTGCAGCAATCTTTGACACATTCAACAACCTTCAAGGTGATGACAAGGCAGCTAAAATCTCCCTTTTACAACTAAGCAATATCTTAGCCAAAAATAGAAAAGCTCCACTTGGTCTTCTTGTCTTATTATATGCCTCTAAATATGGAAAAGAAAGATGATTTATATTCCCTTAATTATTATCCTTCATAAAAAACCACTCTCACATGCTCTGGAAACAAGAAGACCTAATCTGGGAAAAATTAAGAGCACTCTGCCCTGTTCTGCACTTTCGGTGGCTAAAGAGCTAAAATCTGAACTTGTAAGGCACCAAAAGCTCTGCTTTTGGTGGCTAAAGACATCTATGAATGCCTTCCTAAGCCACCAAAAGCAGAGTTTGAACATTTATCATTATCTTACCAGAAATTCTTTGTCACTTGAAGTGCCTCGATTTCTTTTTTATTTAAATGATGGAATTGTTGCTAAGAATGTGGATCTGGAATTTGGATTGATCTTTGATCGATAATTATTGTTGCCAAGTGTTCAATCTTCACCTCAAGTTGAAGAATGCTTCTTATAAAATCACAAAATCTCATGTGAGCTACTGAACAAGGACTGTATACTCAACTTGTTGTGATGTAAATTCATTTGCCTGCTGATGCACTTAGTTGCTGAGTGAATTGATCCCTGATATATATATTTCAAGAAGAAAACAGAGCATAAGGAAGATACATAACTCAACTACTGTATAATATTTGGTCTTGGGTCCTGGATTTCACTTTGCTTCAGCTTTCATGATGACCTGATCATCATAGGAGTATGCTTCATGGGCATCGACTTCTAACAACTTTGATGAGAAACAAAAGGAATTCCCAAGACTGCAATAAATATTATGTTTATTGATCCTGACCAACATATATACTATCATCAGGGCTACTCTCTTTTAATGAAAACATGATTGAATACAAGGGCTTCAGTCAGGCATATTCTGGTTTTCCGATGCTCTGGTTCAAGCAGTACAATCTCCTAGGATCTTCAATCTTCGTTGACCTTTCTGCATCAATGAATGAAATTTTTCCTAAAGCAATCTTTTTTGCAAGATCCCCTTGTAAAATGCTTCAAAAACACCTTTTCCTTGAATAAACCTGAATAAAACAAGAACTTTGTCTACAGTATTCTCTGACTCCTTATTTGAAATACCTTTGATATAATACATTTTGCAACAAACCTGTATAGAACTGCCTGAGATTATGCCAAGAATATTATTTTTCAGAAAGGCCAAGAATATATCGATATTAATAGATTGGAACTTAAAATTATGGATATACTATTTTAGAAATTCATCAAACATAGGGCGCCCAACTTTAATTTACAGTTGATCCAAAAAAAAAAAAAAACATAATGACAAATATATGACATTAGTTTAGTTGTGCACTTAGATAACAACATGTGTGCACCATTCAAGGCTTCACACCTTCAAACATATTAATGTTTTGTTGATGAGATCACTGTTTCTATATCTGTGCGCTATATAAATTGACAGAGGGTTTGTTTGGCGGTGAAAAACTTAAATCTTGCAGCTTGGCACAAATTTCTTTGTTCATAGCTCTTCCTTCTGACCCGATAAATGGCAATGAAACTCCTCAGAAGATCTCCTATTGTTCTCTGCAATAAACCCCAATAATGATGATTTTCCATGCCACTGTGTCAAAACGAAATTCGGATCCAAGTCCTGTACAACATGCATGAAGGAATTTCTTTAATCATCACATTCACTTGTGTCTCAACACAAGAAAGCTCAGAATCCATGACTTGTCAAATTCCAAAATTTGAACTATTCTCAACCCAGGGCACCTGCGCATGCATATGTCACCCAACTAAAGCTTGTTGTTGTAAACTTATGTATTGGCTTGTGCGTTGTCTTGTGATAAGTTTATGTGTTGCGTGGTAATAATGAATTGTTGCCTATGCACTTGAAAAACTTCTCGGTCCCTTGTATTCAATAGATTCCTCCTCATGACTTGGCACTCAATCTGCCATGTGGAACAACTCCACAGCAACACCAGCCCAAAAAGATGTCTAAATGGTTGGTATTGGGCTCGACACTGTGCTGGAATTTGGGATTTCAACATGGTATTGACCTTAGATTGAGCATGAGATTTAGGCTTTGTGTTGAATGCAATAGATATGTAGACCAAGAATTGGCATATGTGAACATGTGTCTTGGCCCATGGGTCCCTAAAGTTTTGGCTCAAATCCATCAAACCCGACAGGCTAGAATATAGGTTTGGTATGACAAGACTCAAGACTTAGACATAAGAATTTAGGCATGTAATTTTGAAAGTAGGATTAGACTTAGGATGATTTAAAGTATATCCTAAGGTTAAACAACTTTAAAGCACACACTGCTTTTAAAATAAACTCAATAAAAACTAGGAATAAATCAAACCCAAAATAACACACTAGTTCAACAGCTTAAAATTTTATTTGCAGGTCTGGTCAGAGAGTGTTGGCACAGGGGCAGACCCAGGGTTCAATGCTCAAGAGCGCACCAACAAAGCCCTAACTACCAGCCCTTTCGTCAACACATGTGAAGCAGAGGAAGTCTCACCTGAGGTAGAGGCAGGGGTGGTTGCAAGACTCAGGTGTCTGCAACCTTAGCTGGGACACAGATCTGTGATTATATTTCTTACAACGCACTTAACATCAGTTATTCCTTAGCATACATTCATTAATATACTTCGCAAAAGGCACAAAGAATCGTAGTGAATACTATACTAAGACTGATTCAGTTCTTATCCACAGAAATATAGGTTAGATTCAACAGATCAAGCACTAAGCATCTCATATATCAGATCTAATGTTCATTCATTCATCAATAGCATAGAGCATAATTAGTTCTACTTAATCACATCAAGCACTTAGCCAAGAAAGAGATAAACACATAAGAGAAAATCACAATACACTATACACACAGTTACCGTGGTTCACGCCCACCCTGGGGCTACATACACAAAGTCTTCTTTATATTATCTTGGTCAAGAAGTTACATCGTAGAGTTCTAGTGACCCTTACTCTGCACAGGATATAAGATCTACGTTGCTTTCTAGATCCTTCTTCCTTGATCTTCAACATCAGACTATAACAGCCTGCACTTAGCTCTCCGATATTATGCACAAAGCACTCTACGATACATCCGATCACACAGATCCAATTACCAGCACTAAGCTTTCATTCATACATCACATAGATGTACTACATTACTATCTCCTTTCATACTTCTTATCCCCTATTTACATTTCCTATTTATAGATTACAAAATGGGCCGAAGCATGGGTAAACCCACGGGCCGACATCCCTTTCCCGTTACATCAACCCAAAATCCTAAAATGGACCCCAAAATAGGTCTTGCTTCCTTATTTTCTACTTCACGTTGCGCTCCTTCCTTGGCAAGCTGTCGTAGTCCCAAAAGTGGTCAAGTATGACCAAGTACTCTTAAACTTGGTCAAGGGCCAACATGCCCCCAACACTCACCTGTGACTCATCCTGAGTCACTCAGGTCTGACCAATTCTTCTTTGAACGCCTCGACTTGGCTCGAGCGACTTCAACCTGCTGCAGTGCAACAACCTCTTGTTCAGTAAATTCCTGGATTACTATGTCATTGAGCGGTCCTTCCAGGCGCTGCAGTGATGACACCCTATTCGAGTTCTTCTCCCTGACTTTCAAGTTCGACGAACAGCTGGCATGCCTTCTCTTGGAGTGGTTTCATTCATTGAGAGACATCCATTACTTTACTTTGCAGCATGTGTACTTGTTGTTGGATTGTGCGTTGCTCTATGAACCTCTTCATTCTTTCGACTGGGGTCATGAACTTCAGCTGCACTTGTAGCACATCTGCATGTTTCTTTGCTTCGTGGAGTTGTGCCTCCAATTTCTACAATTCTAGATTCTCTGCGAGGGTTTCATAGGTTTGGGCACTTCTGGTGCTTATCTGCCTACATTCCGAAGCCAAAGTTTTTAATCAGTCAATTACACTTCGAGTAGTGGCCTCTCTTAGATATGTTATCTCTTGGGGTGTCTCAGGCACAGTGCGAAGCTTCAGATCTGTGATGTGTTGTTGAAGTTGCTGGATTACTCATTCCAGTTGGGTCACCTACTATGGAAGACGATCTTCCATCTTCACTTCTATGACCGTCACAGAGCGCAGTGCCTTGTGAGCTCTTTCTTGTGTTTCAAGTTGCTATGCTAGCAGCTAGTCCTTTCTCTACTGTAACTGGGATTTTTCCTCCTCCCATTTGGCTTGTAAGTCAAGCTTCTCCTATTCTACCTTTCTCCATTGTTCTTCATGTGCACTCTATGCTTTTGCCAAATCCCGGGTGGCTTTCGCTATGTCTTCTTGAGCTTGTCGAAGGTGAGCTTTGACTTTCTCAGCGATCTGGCGTAACTATGTGGGCTCATTGCCTGTTCCTGATATTTCCTTTGTTAATGGCGTCGTAGAAACTGCTTGGCTAGACTGAAGTGCCTGCTGCGCTTCTTTGAATTCACCCATGATTCGGCGAAATAGTTCCTCCTGCTTTGCTTCTTTCTTTTCCATGAGCTATAATGAAACATCATTCATCGTGGAAATTAAGAAGTCAAAATCATCTGGGGTAAGTGTAGTCTTAAGCATGGTCTGGGTGGCCTTAGTTTTCTTTCTCGATGAGGGCCTCGGTGGAGTAATCTTCCTTTTCTTGGAGGGATCTTCCTCATCCCTAGGTGGGCTAACCTCACCTTTTCTCTGTTAAACTTATGTGCCCCCTAGTTCTTCATCATCACCTCCCTTCGCAGGTGAGAGCAAAGAAATCTTCGTGGATGTGCTATGGATATCTATTAAGGTCCTAACCCGCACATAGGTAAATGTATTCAGATGTAATAAAGGTCAATATTAATAAGGCCTTTCAATAAAATAGAATAAGGTGGATGTAAGAAGACCTAATAGAATCTTCCGCTTCTAGAAGGATCTTCCTCTAGATGTTTCTCTTAATAGACATTATTAGTATAAATAAGAGGCGAGGGTATGAGAACCCTAGCTTGGAGATTATTGTAACAGAGCATTGCTTGACTGGAGGTTGCCCCCTCGAAGAGGCCTGTGAACATTGCTATCTGAATCAAAGTTCTATTTTTGTTGCTATTTCATATATCATTTTTGTGTATTGTGAAGATTATGCTAGATATTTTACTGTTATTCTGTCATTTCTAGCATTTCATTTCTGTTCTACATATTTTATATATCTGGTATCTTGCAAGTGGTATCAGAGCACTTTCCTTGGCAGAAATTGTGGGTATTTTTTTTTCAGGGTAGAGACGTATTCCAGCGTCTTTAAGCCACAGAGATCTATCGTTACGCGCATAAACCCGCAGTTGAGGGATTCATACACGCAGGAAATACAAATGGTTCTTAAGAACACATTTGTTGGCCACCCTTGTAACCCCTGTTGGTACCCCTTTGAGTGGTAGCGCATCAGACAACACCTGTGTATGGATCGGACTAGATTTCCTGAAGCCCTCTTTAGATAAACCTATCGACCGCCGGACTTCTATAGTGTCACCGAGAACAGCACTCGGGAAGATACTCTCTAGTACCTGGGTAGTCTGGTAGTACGGCTAAGGGTACGGTCTATCCTCCTTAGTTAGTGCCCTAAGATATTGGGCCGAGT
>SNQJ01S0042015.1:25040-44107 GCA_010110895.2 Picea sitchensis
GATAAGTAATCTCTCCATTGTGCTATTTTAGTATCCCATTGATCCACCTACTGAAAAGTATTCAATTCTTAAGTTACCAGGCATACTTAGCTTACAACCCTAAGTAGTTTCCTGGAGTGATAACAGCTGGCATTCCCCCTAAGTTCCGGATTCTTCTGTCTAAATCTTGGATACAAAGACTAGGAGGAACTTTGCAGATGGACCTCACCTATGCTACCATTCCGTTGTTTGAAGGTGATAATAGGAGACTTTACAGGGAAGTTGATTTGGCCTACATTATTAGTGATGAAGCAAACCCCACAAACCATCCTATCTTTTCTTTTGACACAGATTTGGGATCTAGTTTGTTGCAAATCACCGACGCTCCTGAACCTCCTTTGGAGATCAAAATGCAGCCTATTACTTTTTGTGAAAATTCCCCTCCTATCACCTATGTGTGGAAAATTTTCTTCGATGGAGCCTCTTATAAGGAAATCAATGGTGTTGGAGTGGTTCTTGTTTCACCTGCTCAAGATACTATAGCTATGTCCTACAAGTTAGAATTCAGAGCTACCAATAATGTGGCAGAGTATGAAGCTCTTGTTTTAGGTCTGAGGGCTGCAAAGGACATGGGAATTGAAGAGATATCAGTATTTGGGGGTGCTGAGTTAATTTTACATCAATTCAGAAATCTCTACCAAGATAAGCACACTAGGCTAAGAAGTTATAGAAATGAAGTGTGGGACTTTATTGACAATTTTTTCCTTGCTTTCAAAATTTCATTTATTCCAAGAGAAGAAAACATCATGGTTGATTCTTTATCTATTTCAGCAAGCAATTTCAAAGTCCCTTTGCCCCCAAAGCTCATGTATGATGTAGAAGTAAATTACAGACCCTCTATACCTAACAATGTCAAGCATTGGAAAGTATTTGAGGATGATCTTGATATCAAAATATTCCTTGAGATTGTTGATGAGTTTTATGCACTACATATTGATCAAGATCATGATTCTGAAAATAATCCTCATGCTGATGTTTTCCTGAAAGGGTCCTGAAGCTACCATGGGCTTCAAAGACAAGGACTTGAGTTGTTGTTTTCCTGAGAATTTATGACACTTGACACAAGCCCTGATTTTAGCACAAACATCTGTGAATAGGATAGGCCAGAAATAGCGAGCTCTGAGAATCTTGTAGGCTGTGGTTTTCTTGAAAACAACATGGACCTCCCCTATACCCGCCACGCGCCCCCACCTGGAATGTTGTCAAATATACTATGTGGGCCCTAAGATTACATGACATGGTTAAAATTCAGTGGACCCACACTAGTGTTGATCACGATACATCAAGATCGACGACTAGGAGGCATTGTGGGGACCCAAGTTGTACATGAGTTAATTCCCCAAGGCGGTCCTGCAATTCAAATCACGGTTTTACCAGTGGTTTATGTGTCATCATCAGAAGAATTATGAGATGAAAGGAGGGTTACTCCAAATCAACGTTGCATGCCCCTTAAATTTGAAAGGCATTAAGTCATGTGACTATTCAGTATCTTAGTTCAAGAATGGAAACCATGGGTCCTAGTGGGCGGGTGGCGCCAGTTGTGAAGTCTAGAGACTTGACACTCCAGAAGAATGGTTCATAAGGGAACGAAAGGAAGAACTTTAAAAAGTTTCATAACGCCGAGGTGATGAGATGTAATGGCATCACCAAAGTTGACATGGAAATGTTCAGAGATTAACAGTTTCAGGTGTTGGGGGTGTGCATATGTGAAATCCTCCAAAGTCCTAAAGCTCTGAAGTCCCAGAGCTCAGATGCCTGAGGTTCCATAGTGAGTTCCAGCCATTGGATGTTGGGTAGTCGTGGACTATTGATCCACCCTAATTCACGAGTTCGTCAATACAGAACTCTAAGAAAATTGTTGTGATGTGCTTTGAAAACTTCTAAATCTGGAGGCCCGATGTCCCGAATAAGTGCCTATCAACCTAGCGCTTGGCCACAGCATGTGGCCGCATTGGTTGGGGGATAAGAGAAAGGGGCTAGTGCCCAAAAATTATTGCAAAATAGAGCAGAGCTCAGAAAGAAAATATCCACAGGGATTCTTGTATGATCGAGAACCACATAATGAAATCTGAAAGTTTTCTTTGAATCAGATTGGTTTATGAATACTGTGGAATTTCTTAAGTACTGTTGGTCTGAAAAAATTTGGTTGACTACACATTGTGTTTGTAGAGTTAACGATTGTCAAAACCGAACCGAATTTCCACGTAGTGCAGAGAAATGGAGGAGGCACATAATGATTTCAGTTCATAAAATGAAGCTAAAGGAATGGATGTCCATTTGGAGGTTAAAGGATCAAACTCCAATGTGCATGGAGAAGAGATAGATGAGGGGGGATACATGATGAAAATCATTGAAATATTGCAGAAAGATGTCCATACTCACCGAGAAGATAATATAAAGATCATGAAATCTAGAGAACAACATGGAGAATTCAACATAAAGTTGATACAGAGACTGGAAATGATAGAAAAGAAATTGGATAAGGAGAGTGACTCCAGTAAATCAGGAAGTCCCAGGTCCCCTGATGATAAGAGGAAATCAAGGAGTGTTGGCAGACACCATCATCACTCCCAAGGGCACTCCAAGAGGAGGGCACACAATAGTTCAAGCCCATATCCTATCAGAAAGAACAAGAGATCTGGAGTGGATGAACTGAAGGGTGAAATGAACAATATTAAGCCACCTACATTTGATGGAGAGCAAAAGAAGGAGGAATATGCCGAGACATGGCTTCTTGGCATGAGAAAATATTTCCAACTACATAATTACTCCTCTCATGCAGAAGGGAGAATTGAAATGTATCAACTGAAAGGAAATGCATCCATGTGTTGGGGTCAACTTGTGCAGGTGCAACACATTAAAGAGAAAAATTTTACTTGGAAGGAATTCAAGAATTTTTTTTAAAAGAAATACTTGACTAAGAGATACTATGATAGAAAGATGAAAGAGTTCTTTGAACTCAATCTGAGTAGCATGTCCATTGATGAGTATGAAAGGGGATTCCTAGAGTTGTTTAAGTACGTTCCTTTCAACAAGGATGAGACTATCAAAATTCAAAGGTATCTTAGTGGAATTCCATGGCCCCCCTTCCATCAGTGACAATATCTCATATGATGATCCTAAAACTATGGAAGAAACTATCAGGAGAAAAAAATGTTTATATGAGAAGCAAAGAGAAAAACCCACTTTCCGGTAAGCTTGGGAAGACAAGAAGAAATTCAAGATGGATCAGAGGAAGAAGAGATATAAGCCATCCTTTTTCAGAAACAGTCCTCGAGGACACCCATATTTTAGAGAGTAGAGAATGGATAAGGTAGGGGGAAAAAGGCCAAGGCAGATGCCCATTCAATGTTGGGGTTGTTAGGGAGACCATAAGTATAGAGATTGTCCCCACAAATAGCAAAATGAGAGTTGTCCACAATGTTTAGCAAGCAGAAATAATGGAGGACATGGGAAGTATAATACCAAGGATCTATGCATCCCTGGACAATAATAAAGTTGAGTTTCAATAACACATTATTGAAGTTGAAGGTATGATCAATAACCATGACTTTACTATTTTAATTGATTTAGGGGATAGTCATAGTTATATAGATCCCAAGATGGTGGAAAGTTTGAATTTTCAAAGAAACAAGCTTGGAAAATATTGGTTAGTTCAGCTGACTACAGGAGCCAAAATAAAAGTTATTGAGTTGGTTAAGTCTTATCCAGTGGACATGAACGGATTGAGCACAAGGGATGAATTGAACATCTTACCTTTAGGTTCTTATGACTGCCTAATTGGGATGGATTGGTTGGACCAACACCATGCCATATTAGACTGTTTTAACAAGGAATTCACTTTCCTGTATGAGGAAGGAAAACAAAGGAGAGTGCAAGGAATCCCAAGGGCAGTGAATATCAGAGAAATCTCAACAATGCAGCGAAAAATGTGCTACAGAAAGGGATACCAAATATTTTCATCCCATGTGGAGGAAACACCTAAGGATAAGTTGTCAAATATTGAAGACCATGCAATTCTGGAAGATTTTGAAGATGTATTCAAGGAGGTACCAAGACTACCCCAAAAGAGATATAYTGATTTCTCTATAAACCTGATGCCTGGAGCAGCTCCAATGCCAAAAAATCCTTACAGAATGAGTACACCAGAGCTAAAAGAACTGCAATTGTAGCTTGAATAACTTATGAAGAAGGGGTATATACGCTCAAGTGTGTCACCTTGGGGTGCCCCAATCTTGTTCATGAAAAATAAATATGCGACATTGTGATTGTGCATTGATTTAAAATAGTTGAACAAAGTGACTATTAAGAACAAGTATCCTTTGCCAAGGATCGATGAACTCTTTGATCAGTTGAAGGATTCCAAGATATTTTCAAAAATAGATCTCAGGTCAAGGTACCACTAGGTAAGGATAAAGGATGAAGACATTAGCAAGATCGCCTTTAGAATAAGGTATGGTCATTATGAATTCACAGTGGTTCCATTTGGGTTATCAAATGCACCCATTGTTTTCATGTTCTTAATGAATGGTGTATTCAAAGAATACCTAGACAAGTTCATCATAGTAATTTTAGATGACATCCTGGTGTATTCCAAGTTGGAGGAAGAACATGAACATCATCTCAAGATGGTGTTGCAAGTACTAAGAGAGCACCAACTTTATGCAAAATTGAGCAAGTGCTCATTCTATCAAACACAGATCCATTATTTGGGACATATAATTTCAAAGGATGGGATAGCCATGGATCTTGAGAATATAGAAGCCATCAAATAATGTGATAGAAGTTATATCCTTTATGGGTATAGCTGGATACTATAGAAGGTTCATTGCAGTGTTCTCAAGGATAGCTCACCCCATCACTTCCTTGCAAAGGAAGGAGAATAAATTTCAATGGACAGAAGAATGTGAGAGAAGCTTCCAACAATTGAAGCAACTGTTAACCAGTGATTCAATCCTAAGGATTGCAAATCCAAATGAATATTTTGTAGTGTATACATATGCATGAAAAGAAGGAATGGGGGGAGTCCTCAACCAGAATGGGATTGTAATATGTTATGAGTCTAGGAAGCTGAAGGATCATGAAAAGAACTACGCAACTCATGATTTGGAGTTGGCAGCCATAGTCCATGCTCTGAAGAAATGGAGACATTACCTCATGGGAAATAGGTTTGAACTAAGGACAGACCATAATGATCTGAAGTATTTGTTTCATCGGACGACCTTGAATGCTAGGCATAGTAGATAGTTGGAATTCCTTTGTGAGTACGAATTTGATATCAAGCATATCAAAGGAAAGGAGAACAAAGTGGATGATGTGCTCAGCATAAGAGTGCATGAACTACATGCTACGACCATTAGCATGTATTAGACTGATATTAAAGGCATAATTTTGGAAGTTGCAAATGCAGATTTGCAGTACATGGAATTGGTGACAAAGCTACAACAAGGTAAGATGCTACAGAAAGTGGAAGATTATAAATTGGAAGTTGATGGAAAATTCATGTACAAAAATAAAGTTTATGTACCTAATTTCCAGGAATTGAGAATTATGATCTTGAAAGAAATGCATAATGTGCCTTCTGTTGGGCACCCTGGGTATCAGAAAACAGTGGCAGCAGTCAAGAGAAATTACGTTTGGCCAGGTATGAAGAAGGAAATTGTAGAATACATTGCTAGATGTATGGAGTGCTAGGAGGTCAAAGCTAAACATAGGCATCCAACAAGGTTTCTACAACCTTTACCCRTTCTTGAGTGGAAGTGGGAAGTGGTGACAATGGATTTCATCACAGGATTACCTAGAACAAATAAGCAACATGATTCCATCATGGTGGTGGTGGATAAGCTTACGAAAGTTTCCCATTTTATGCCATTGAAGACTACTCACAAGGCAGCTAATGTTGTCGATATCTATATGAGGGAAGTAGCACGATTGCACAGTATGCCCAAAACAATTGTGTCTGACAGAGACCCAAAATTTACCTCAAAATTTTGGAAGGGGTTATTCAAAGGTTTTAGAACAAATCTGAACTTCAGCACTGCTTATCATCCTGAGTTTGATGGGAAGATAGAGAGGGTGAACCAAGTGATAGAAGATATGCTAAGGATGTATGTGATGGACAAACCATCTAAATGGGAATACTACCTACACTTGGTATAATTTTCCTACAACAATGGGTATCAAGCATCACTGAAGATGAGCCCGTTTGAAGCAATTTATGGCAGAAAGTGCAACACCCTAGTAAGCTGGGATAACCCAATTGATAGGGTAATGGTTGGGCCAGATTTGCTTAAGGAAATGGAAGAGAAAATGATGAAGATTAAGAATAATTTGAAGGTTGCCCAAGAAAGGAAGAAAAGTTATGTTGATAAGAACAATAACCATAGGGAGTTTAAAGTGGGTGATCATGTTTTCTTGAAAGTGAAAGCTAACAGAAGTTCCCTGAAGCTGGGGAACTGTTCCAAGTTGGCAGCTAGATATTGTGGGACATTTGAAATCCTAGAAAGGATTGGAACAATTGCATATATTCTTGCATTTCCTGCATCCATGACTATACATAATGTGTTTCATGTTTCATTTCTTAAGAAATATATACCTGATCCTAATCATGTGATTGACTGGAATATGCTTCAGGTGGAGCAAGAAGGGATCTTACAAGTGCATCCAGTGCGCATATTGGACTAGAAGAAAAAATAACTCTGGAATCGAGCCATATGGCTTGTAAAGGTCCAGTGGACATGGTATGGTCCTAAGGATGTGACATGGGAGCATGAGGATGCTATACCAGTAGAATACCCACATCTTTTTGAGGATTTTGAAAGTCTTGTTGATGTTGTGTAAATAAGTTGCACTGAGGACAATGCAAAAATAAGGGGAGGGGATTGTAATATCCCCAAGTACAAGCCCCAGTTGTATTTATGAATTGTAACATGTTTTTAAGGATGGTGAGGCAAGAAATTATAAGCTATGGGATTATGTGTTTATTAGGCCGAAGAGCCTAGGTGCCAAAGGCCAGGAGCCTGTTTTGTACATGTAAATATTCATATTATTAATATAAATACATCGCTTCGTGTAGAATGACCATGAAGAAAGAGTATGGGGGACTAAGCTTCCACTAGGCTGGGTAAGGGAGAGGGGGATGAGAGGTTGGAAAGAGGGGCTAAGCCTAAGGGATTAAGTCCAAGAGAATAATAATTTATTATTATTCCAAAAGTTTATTAGAAGGATATGTTTATATCCTAAGTTCCTTTGGGAAGAGAGAAGGACTTCCAAATGGAAAGGAGTGTGCTTCATGGGTGACATGTTTCGGCTCAGGCGGATGCAGTTTAGGATGGGAAATTAATCTCGTTGGGGGGTTGGCTCACACTTTCCCATCCCTTGCCTAACTCATTTGGCCTCGGTCGTGGACCTCTGCATCTTTCTTGCATCTCTGAAACCAGTAACCTGTGAAGTTGATCTGTATTTTATTGTGAATCCAGTGTATATGTACTTGCCAAAACCATGTTGTGCCTTACCGAATTGTGGATTGATKCCATTCCCTGAGTTATATTGAGCTTTGTTGTTGTCCTCACCTTGTTGGAAACTGAGTGGAAGCTGGTTGAAGAAGTGGGTTTTTAGGCCCGTGGTTGAAGAAGTGGGTTGTCGGGCCCGTGGTTGAAGAGGTAGGTTGTCAAGCCTGTGAGCGTCTCTCTCCAGGTGAGAGAGTTTGTTGGGAAGTGATTTTCTCCTAGAGAGAGTCCAGCACCAGCTATGGATCTCTGAGAATTCTTGATCCGACATGTTGCCGAGACCCTGAAAGGGGAAGTAGAGCAGTCGATGGATTGTGGAACAGTGAAGGTGCATATTCTTGGGATGGAACAGGCATGTGGGGAATGAGATTTTGTGAGTAGTGGGCGTACAAAGGCTCCTGGAGAGAATCCATTCCAGTTGCATTGTGCAGTTTCTTGTAACCTCAACCTAGTCTAAGATTCCCTTGCCCTAGGTGGAGCTTAGTCCCAGCTCAGGGGTGACCCATTGCTGAGCATGATTAGCAGCGTGGTCTAAGGCCAGGAGATTCGTGGAAGGTCTGCACACAGTTGGTGGATCTCAATTAAAAGATAAGTATTCATTCCTTGTTCATTCACCTGCTGTGTATTTTAATATGACGTTACATCTATGGTTTTGTCTGAATTACTGTATGTATGCTTTTACTGTTATTTTGGCATTAATCTGTGTATTAGTAGAATATGTTGTTTGTATATGGTTTTAATTAGAGTTAGATGATAATTGTTATTTCTACGAGATAGAATGGCCCGAGCTAGGTGGTCGGGGGTGTTAAAACAAATTGGTATAAGAGCATAGAGAGACATCCGGAATTGACGTTTCTCGGACTGTTGGTGGCTGGGGACGTTACAAATGTGAAGGCATTTTAAAAAAATATGACAGTGAGAGGGTGATTTTGAATCTAATGCAATGAGTGGTTTCATTGCAATGGATAGTAAATGCCCATATATAAATAAACAACCCCTATAAACAATTTGCGTAAAAAAATTCTCCTTGTGAAATACAGAAAGAGAAAGAAAAAAAAGCAGTGAGGAGACTAGGGATTCCAATAATCAAGGTAACTATGAAACCCTTTTTTTTGTTTGAGAATGCACTGAAAATTGTTTGAATCAAATAGGAGAATGATTAAAATTATTAATAGAATGAAATGATATACCTAAAATTTCTCCTCTACAAATTTATATATGATCTGTAGTAATCCCCCTCGAATTTGTCTCTTCAAAAAAAACCCACCCACTCTGAAGTATTTGCTGATAAATATTTTTTGCAAAAAATATCCTTTCTAAACTTTGGTAAACAAATAAAATAATAAATAGGGTTTTACTTTATAAACATAAAAACTCAAATTCCCACTCCATTTTTCAATGTATATTTCGGCACATTGATGATAAATGTGCAGATTGTTTTTTTTTCTTCGAAAGTCACATTTTTGTTGCGCTATACTGTGAGTAGCACACCGAAGAGGTGTGTACATATAAAGCACTAATTTATTTTTGTAATAAATTTCAATGTATTGATAGTAAGTGTGTGTTATTTTTCTAACTTGCTTAATTCGATGTGATATACTGTTTGAAATGAAACGGTGCAATGTGTAAGTAATAACACATCGTAAGATATTTAAATTTGCACAATGAAAATGCAAACATCTGCATTTAAATTTTGCAAAGTTTTTTCTTTGTAGAGGAAATAATAGAGGTCAGTGTTTGATCCTTCGCTCAATTAAACACATCGATGCATTTGGTTTATCCATACAGACCAATGTGTATTTATATGATGAAGCGCGTCAAGTTATAAAAATTATTCAAGAAAAAATTGAAGTAAGAATGTTCTATGCTACCCAAGACGACGGTTTTGGCTCAAATACAGGAAAAAAGGAATTATAATATCAAATCACCAATTCTTCGTATTCCAACTCATTCTATATCTTTGGAAGTCCTTCAAGTTCTCTCACGTCAATTTCAACACATCTAGATTTTCTTGATAATTCATTTATCTCATTGAATTTATGTTATGTATGCAGATGTAATTGAATATTTATTCAATGAATTTTGTAGGGTTAAGATTCAGGATTGAGCTCATATGCTCAAGATATTCCAGTAGTCCCAAAATTCCAGAAGCTCTTATCAGGAGAAAGACACCACAACCAAATGTTTGATTAAAATGGATAGCTTCTTTACCCTACCAATCCTAACATTCCATCTTCTAGCAACCGACTTGGGTCAATGGTATTGCAGCGTGAATTGGATCTCTTCTATGTAGACAACCTCGTAGGGCATAAGAAAAATATGGTTGGGTAATTGTGTTGTTGGGTTTTCAATGGAACTAATGTAAATGCATTGCTTAATTCAACATTTGTTTTATAAAGTGGTTGGTTTCATGTTTATTATTGGGAAAAAAATGTCTATGCTTCTAATAAGTGTTTGGTATAATGTTTGAACATATTTTTATTTTTTTTGTAAATTAAAAGTTTCATTACCTTTAGAAACTGTAAATATTACATAGTGTTGGATGCCTAGGGACCAACTTGCCAAAAAATGGAAACTAGAGCCATATCGAGGGTTCTGAAAAAAAAGATCATTATGTCTCTGTGTCTGAAAATATGAGGGTTGGATAGCCATATAAATTGTCATAAAGTGCTTATAGGAATGTAAACAACAAAAATATAGAGGAAAAACAAGAGGGATTAAGCACCAAGAGTTTCTTCATTATCGCCTCCATAATATTGTTTCTGCCAGGTAGGAACAATATTGAAAGGTTGGGGACAAATCAGACAATGGTTGGAGGCATGATCACCTGATAGTGCATCATAGAGAAAGTCCAGCTCGATATTGAGATACTCTTGTCGAAACAAAAAGTCTGCCACATCACGACGAATTTCCATGATCAAAATAAGAAGATCCTCATAGAACTGATGCTGAGAGGAGTCAGTATTCACCTCTAGGATACAAATGGTTTCCTGGGAGGGAATCAGAGGGGTTTCTTCTTCAACTATGGGATATCCCCAATGTCCTGCTGGTGGATTTTTCTAGAAATCTTGACCCATGGTGGCCACCTCATTCTCCTTATGGGGAAAACCCGAAGGCATTGTGGACTCATGATTTCGAGCAGAGGAAGACTTCTCAGGGAATTCATGACCCCAATTCTCCCCTATGGATATGATTCCAATACCCTACGCAATTGCTAAATGAATTTCTGAAGTGGAGGCCTGCATTGGCTCACTTGGAGAAGGAAAGGCTCAACTCCCTCATTCAAAAAGATATCCATGTTAACCAGGTCCTCTATTGGAGCATCCATGCTCCCATGGCAAGATGTCAATTCTTGAGGTAGGGGAAAGTAAATGAAAAAATATAGGCTGAAGTAGGGCACGAGAGGATCTCTCCAGAGGAGGAGGCAAGCTCGCAAAAGGGGCAAGAAGAAGTAACATGTTTTGAAATTCATAGAAGAATAGGGAAATAGCCGCAAATTGAGGAATTAAGAGTGTGATTACTATAGAGGGGACGTTGTGCTCTGTGGTACACTTCCAAATTACTCCCGGAGGCCTTCTGAACCAGATCTCCATCAATATCTTATAGTGAAAACTCTAATCACACTAGTCTGCATTGAATGGCCTCCTCATTAAATGAAGTCAAGAGGAGAGGCAACGGGTAGGGGTGGAAGTTAATTGCATGTTGAGACGCGTGGCACCCAATCTGAGGAGGAAAATTCTAAATCTGAAAGAGCTAGGCATTGCTAGAGAATGGGATGAGTGGGGTGGGAGAGAGTTTCTAAGAAAATATCATTGTCCATAAGAGTTGCTCCTTCGTTAGCCAATTTATCTGCTACCTTGTTGGTTTTTCTTTGCACATGAGAAGGGATAAGGATGATGCTAGGTTGTATAAGGGATTTGAGGAGATCAAGAGAACTGAGTAGGAGCTAGCTAGGAAATATCTTGGTAGGGTCAAATCCATGCAATATTTTGATGATGATAGTGATGATAATCTAAGAGTCTCCTTCAATGATGAGTTTTTTTAGGCTCAAAAGAGAAGTCGCATGGATGCCTTTAATTAGTCCCTAGAGTTTTGTCAATTTATTGGTGTCAAAGACCAAATTTCTTTCCATTATATATTTTATGGCTCCTTCATTGTTCCTAATTATGGCACCATATCCTGCAGGGCCCGGGTTACCTTTAGAGGCTCCATCAAAATTTAACTTGTAGAAGCCAGAAGGGGGACACTTCCAAGTATTTGGGCTTGTGGAAGTGGATCTAGGGCTAATTCCAGTGGCAAAGAGGGAGGGATTAAGATTAAGTTTCCATTGTGAAAGAATAATATGGTCATGTGGATTGCAAGTCATATATTTACTGGACCGCTACCTTAGTCTCACCATTTCTTGAATATTATTGTAGATCTTGGTCCAAACAAAGTCCGAGGAGGATTTTGATTGAAAAACTCTTCTATTACTCTTCGTCCATATTTTCCAGACCACACATCCAAGCATCAGTTTCCATAATCTATTGAGGACGGGATTGTTGAAAGCAATAAAGCTCTGTTGGCACAAGGGAAAACCTAGGGTTCAACACTTCAACAATGCACCAACAAAACCCTAACTACCAGCCCTTTCGACAACACCTATGAAGCAGATGAAATCTCACCTGAGGTAGAGGCAGGGGTGGTTGCAGGATTCATATGTCTACAACCTATCTAGGACACATATCTGTGATTATAATACCTTAGCAAAGAACTTAGCAGTTAACATTCATTAGCAATTATCCCTTATTCACATCGCAGTTTCAAGCCCTATTTATAGAATGACGCAGTATTCAACCAGATCTAGCACTTCCAAGCACTTAGCACATAGAAACGGATCAGATCTAGAATTCATTCACATTACTAATCGCTAAGCTATTATATCAAATGCTTCTAACATACATAAAGATAACAACACTAAGAATAAATCACATCAAATGCGCAAAGCAACCATAACACAAGATATACGTGGTTCACCCCAACATGGGGCTACGTACACAAACTCTTCTCTTCTTTATTATCTTCTATCAATCTTCTTATATGCACAGAGCCCAAAAACCCCACTCCGCATAGGACAGGATATATGCGCGCACCTCGCGAGATCCTCCTTCCCCAAGTTAGATCACAACACAAAGCCTTATTACAGAGTCTTCACACAAGCTTCTTACAATCACTTGCACTTATCTCTACAAGTCTTAACACATAGTATGCACAAAGCCTTTAGCTCTACACTAAGTTGATTCTACCAGGTCTCTCTCTAATTACATTGCCTAGATTTCTATTTATACATTACAAAATGGGCCTAAACATGGGTAAACCCATAGGCCAACATCCCATACCTGTTACATAAACCCTAAACCCAAAAGTTCCCTAAAAATGGGTCAAGATCCCACGATCTCTGCTTCACCTGGCACTCCGTCTTCGACTAGCCTCTCAAAGTCCCAAAAATGGTAAAACATTACCAAGGTTCTCCAAAACTTGGTCAAGGGCCAACATGCCCCCAACACTCACCTATGACTTGTCTCAAGTCACTCTGCTCTGGGTAACTCTGCCTCAAACACCTCGATCTTGGCTTGAGCTTCTTCAACGTGTTGTTTCGCCAAGGCCTCCTCCTCGATGATCTCTTGAATAACTGCCTCGGTCATAGGTCCTTTCAAGCGTTGTTCGACTGTAGTGACTGCTTGTTCTAATTCTTCTCCTCATCCTTCAATCTCCTCAAAAAGTAGGCAAGCTATATCCTAGACTGGCTGGAGCTTCTGAGTCACTTCCATGACTTTTCTCTGTATGGCATGGACCTGTTGTTGAGCCATGCATTGTTCTTGGGATCTTTTCATTCACTCGATCATTGACAAGGGCTTCAACTGCACTTGTACTATTGTTTATTTTTTCTTTGCTTCCTGGAGCTGCGAATCTAGTGTCTTTAGTGCAAGGTCCTTGGTCAGGTGATCATAATTCTACGGACTTTGATTGCTAAGTTGTTTACATTCCAAGGCTAATGCCTTGATTCTCTGGACTACGCTTCGGGCAGTTTCTTCTTGTTGGTATCGCACTTCCTGCGGGGTGCTTGGTACTGCTTGTAACTCCAATTATGCTACTCGTTGTTGAAGTTGTTTGATGGTTGCAACAAGTTTCACTACTTGACTCTCCACTGGATCTTCCTCTATCTGTTCTAAGCCTGTCACAGAGCAAAGTGCTCTATTGACTGCTTCTTTAACTCCAACCTGCTTTGTGAGAAGTTTTTCTTTCTCTTTCTGGATCTGCGCTTTATCCTCTTCGAACTTGATTTGGAGGCTTTCCTTCTCTTGTTGCACAAATCAACATTGCTCTATGACTTCCTATTGTGCTTGCTTCAGGGCCACTGTGGCCTATTATTTTTCTTCCTGCACACGACAAAGACAAGCTTTGGTTGCATCAGCTATTCTGCGGAGTTGGGCCGGCTCATCTCCCAACTTTGTTTCTTCTGATAGCGGGGGCACAATGTACACTATGCGGCTGGAGTGAAGGGTGTGTTGTACCCCTCTCAACTCTACTTCAATTCTTTCATACATGGTTTCTTGTTTTTCTTCATTTCTCTGCAAAATATCTTCCGAGGTTTCTGATACAGCTGTAATAATGAAGTCAAAGTCATCAACCATGAGCATAGTCTGCAACTTCGGCTTACTAGTTTTAGACTTCTTCAATGATGTAGGTTTCGTTGGGGAAACCTTTATTTTATTGGATGTCTCTACCTCTTTAAGGGGGTTCCTAAGTGGTGGTACTTCATCCTACTTTTGCTTGTCTTCTTCCCCTTCTTTTTCTTCTTTATCCACTTCATGGTCTCCTCCTCCACTAGGTGAATCTGATGCAATCTCTTTTGATGTGTTGTGTATTTCATGTACATCTCCCTTCTTTTTCTTCCTGCTACTGCTGGGTGCATCATATTCTTCACGAGTAACCACTGGACTTCCAATGAGGTCGGGGTCAGACAATTCTACATGGTTAACTAGCCTAGGAGTTATTTGGACCATTCCTTGGTGATTTCCTCCATGTCCTCCTTGGTGAGATTGTAATAGGACTGAATCTCTTCTTTATGTTCATCTTTGCATGCAGTGATATATATAAAATGCCTATCTACACAGAACTTCACAAATGGTTTGAACCTATCCAGGGTGTTCAACGTCATACGAGGGAAAGACTCAATAGACCTCTTTAACTGTAGGTAGTAGGTATGAAACACCGCATTCGACTGCCATTGTTTCCCCATATCTCTCGAATACCAGAGCGTGGTGAACTTCGCAGCTAGTGGATCGAACGACTCAATGTTTGGGAAGGTCGCTCCTTCCGACATCTCCCAAGAAATGAACATGATGAGGATAAAAAACCAGCTAAAATGGAACTCATAGCCCTGATCCTGAGCTTCGCGACAGTCCTGTTCTAATTGGTTGACGAGGTAACTCGCCTAGTTCATTTTTAATCCTTCCACGCATTTTCCTGTGAGGTAAACAGTGAACCCTGTGACCTGCATGGGTTTGTTCTTCCTTACTAGATTACCAGTGATCAACTGGTAGGCTAGGCACACTGCACCATTCTAGATGGAGGATACCTTGTAGCCTCGCTTCCCCTTCTCGACATCACCATAGGTGTCTTTAATCTTCTGCGCTAGAGCGCGATCAACAGACTTCCCTGGATAAAATTCTTATGGGTCTAGTCCCTGCACGCTTAATCCGATGATCCTATGGATCAACACTGGATCGATGGTGATACGCCTATCCAACCACAAATAACCACTGTGGAAGCACAATAGTAGGAGGTTAACGCACACACTAACTTGCTGATGTCTTCCGAAGTGTGGTATCTTCATCACATTTAAGATAGTGGACCTTGCGATGTCCATAGTCCATGACTGGGGGATGATCTTCGACTTCTTCTCCTTGATCTTGGTCAAATATTTGTGAGGTGCGAGCATGACATAGCTCTTACGGTCTCCTAGGTTATAGTCACTGATCTTCAACATCGAAATCCTCTCCAAATGTGGTCTGACTGCATGTATTCCCTTCAGGAGCTACGCAATGATGATTGTGTAGTCGAAGTCCCTGGGGACACTGTCACGACTTACCACACTGGCCAGGGGTGGGATGTAGTAAGGCAGGATAGATGGGATTATCTTCGCATTCTCCAAGTCATCACGATGCTACGTTCATTTCTCGGTCGCAGCTTGGGATGGTCCAGATCCACAGGCAGTCGACGACGATGCTTTCACTCCTCTCTTCGATGAGGCTTGGATGCCTGCGGACATCACCTTCTCGGCCATGAGGTCTATTAGGATCTCTTCGACGACTTTTTTTGCTGTGCTAATTTCATCCGACATGCACACTCGATATCTGATATTTTAGGTCGGTGAACAAACACTCAATGTAACAGAACAGATGGTGAGGTTTCAATGATCACTGTGCAAAAAGAAACTAGTTCTATGTGGGCTTGGATAATCACAATTGGAAAAATTGTTCTTGGTGCAACGCTCGACGGGATAAATAGACAACGTCGTAATGGACTCTATCAACGAGTAGGAATTCCTCAATCAATGCTATTCCATCCGTTATGGCGTGATCCCAATGGTCTAGTGGAGAATGTTATGACAATAACTGTGTTTCTAATCGTTTTGGGGCATCGTTATAACGGTCAAGACGCCTCCAACGATCATATTTCTTCGTCATGGCAAAGTTCCAATCTTCACTATTCTGATATCCCAACAGAGTTTCAGTTCTGCAAACCTTCTTTCTACGGGGTCCTCTCTGGAATGTTTTGTAACCTTTCTAACTTTTCTTTCTTCTTGTTGAGCTTTCTAGCCTTCTTTCCTATAATATGAGCTACTGGATTCCTCTTCCCATTTTTATTCTTACCTTCTCTTGGCATAGTAACTTCGCGTTGTTGATGATATTTCATATGGTTCAAGGGTGATACTTCTTCTCTGTCTGGGGTATGTTCTCTACTCTCCTGTATAGATAGGTGTTTCATGGCTTCCTGTGTTCTTTCAACTTTGATGCCCATATCTTTGTTCCTCAGTATTTTCAATTGGTCTTCTTGTTCTTTCAGTAAGTGCGTTATTCTCCTAGCCATGAAATATCTTAGTTCTTTTTTTTTCTCTTCTATATCCTTCTCTTCTTGTTTCCTTCGTATCTGATCTTTCTCAATCCAAGTTTTTCCTAGCAAAATAGAAAATGGGGCGTTGTTCTAAACAAACTTAACGATCTCAAATTCTTCTTATGTCGAATTTCCATGAGCACTCATAGATGTATGGGTAAGTATTCCACATAGGGTTATCAACTTTCCTCTAAATAATCCTATTCCTCTTAATGAAGAAACCATAGCAGGCTTTCACAAAATTTCCCAAGTTCTTTCTATCATGATATTCACCTGTGTTTCCTCATCCAAGACACGTTCTATATCGAAGTCTCCTATTCTTGTTTCTATGCACTCTTTCTCTTTTAAGATCTCTAATAAACTGGTGTCTCTATGATCATCCACGATTTCTTTCATCTGCAATAATACAGTCTCTGATTCTTTTCGGTTCTTAGTCTCTTGATCTTCCTTGGGGTTTTCTTTTCTCGTATTCATCTTTTCAACCTTAGCAATCATTCTAGGGCAATCCAAAACTTCATGTCTAGTAGCCTTACAACAAAGCCAAGTAGGACCTCTACCAAGGAATTCCTTAGCAAGATGTCTCGGTCTTCTGCAACTATAGCAAAGAGTTAATCCTCTCTTTCTCTTGAATGATCCCCAACCTTTCCTATACTACGCACTGGGATCACAGTAACTAACCCRCAAAAAATTCTTTCTAGGATCCTACATCCATTTGTTAGTCCAAACATTCTTTCTATGCATAGGAATAACATATCTTTCATTATTTCTAGCAGATCTATTCATATCAAATATTCTTTCTTCTAACTGTACCCTAATTTCTATATTAGGACCAAATCTATTAAACATACCTAGATCCATTCTTTTGAAATAAAAATTTTCACTTATCTTACCTTTCTTAGAGCACAAAGATTAAAGATCTTGCCTCTTTTCTTCAGATTGGACTTCTCTTCTTAGCACATAGCTTCGCAAGTCAAGTAGAATACTGTGCACTAAAGTAGCAGATCTACGCATAGATATTTTTCTTTTATTCAGTTCCCAACAATCACAGTTTCAGTCCCGGCAACAGAACCATTTTTTGGCATAAGGGAAGACCTAGGGTTCAAAACTTCAACAACGCACCAACAAAACCCTAACTACCGACCCTTTCGACAACACCTATGAAGCAGATGACGTCTCACCCGAGGTAGAGGCAGGGGTGGTTCCAGGACTCATATGTCTACAACCTAGCTGGGACACAGATCTGTGATTATAATACCTTATCAGAGCACTTAGCAATTAACATTCATTAGCAATTATCCCTTATTCACATCGCATATTCAAGCCCTATTTATAGAACAATGCAATATTCAACCAGATCTAGCACTTCCAAGCACTTAGCTCATAGAAACGGATCAGATCTAGCATTCATTCACATTAATAATCACTAAGCTATTATATCATATGCTTCTAACATATATAAAGGTACCAACACTAAGAATAAATCACATCAAATGCACAAAGAAACCATAACACATGATATACGTGGTTCACCCTAGCATGGGGCTACATCCACCAACTCTTCTCTTATTTATTATCTTCTTATATGCACAGATCCCAAAAACCCCACTCCATAGAGGACAAGATATCTGCGCGCACCTCGCCAAATCCTCCTTCCTCGAGTTAGATCACAACATAAAGCCTTCTTACACAGTCTGCACACAAGCTTCTTACAATCACTTGCACTTATCTCTGCAAGTCTTAACACATAGTATGCGCAAAGCCTTTAGCTCCGCACTAAGTTGATTCTACCAAGTCTCTCTCTACTTACATCACCTAGCTTTCTATTTATACATTAAAAAATGGGTCTAAACATGGGTAAACCCATGGGTCAACATCCCATACCTGTTACATAAACCCTAAACCCAAAAGTGTCCTAAAAAGGGGTCGAGATCCCACGATCTCCGCTTCGCTTGACACTATGTCTTCGACCAACCTGTTGAAGTCCCAAATATGGTCAAACATGACCAAAGTTCTCCAAAACTTGGTCGAGGTCCAACAAGCTCCATCCTTCTATAGTGTGAATGATGTGGTCTCTTTTGCGATCTGTTTTCCTCATGATAATTGTCACTTTGTCCCAAAGTTCTGTAATAAAGGAGCATTGATTCATTAAGTGTTCCAATGTTTCCTCTTAATGAAAATAGAGGGGGAAGACCGAAGGTCCAACAATCCTTTTTTTCTTAAGTTATCCCAAGTTAGAATTTTGTTTTGGACAAGAAGAAAAAGAAAAGTCGAGACCTTAGGCCAAAGATGTGATTTTTTTATAGTAGACCATGCTGAGTCTTTAGAAAATAAATGAAATTTGTGTTGGATTACTGAGAGGGG
>SNQJ01S0042015.1:44157-57602 GCA_010110895.2 Picea sitchensis
TCAGTTACATAAATAAACGTACCCCCTGTAGATAGATCTGTTATTTCAAGTTCAAGTGTACATAGGTAATTCTGCCTAGAATTTTAACTTTTGACTGTAAACTTCATACAATCGAACATATATCATCCATGGAAATTATTTCAACTTAACACCAACATATGCATAATGTCATATACCCAAAATTATTCAATCACAGAAGGAGGAATTTAACACATCTGAACCAATTTACGAAAAGACAAAGGGAACAACCACCTTCCTCCCAACCGTAGAATAGGGCAGCCAAAATCACTTGCCCGATTCACCCCCTAGCCTGACCATGAATCCATGAGAGAAAACTTGGAGACTCCTCCTCAGTAATGTCCTTCAATTCTATTAGATTCCTCCTGCCTCACACTTACTTCGTAGTGTTCATAAAAACAAGTAAAAATCAATAGTCTCTTTCCCAGCATACTTGGCAATGTCCTACCTCCTCACATATGTTATTTATTAATTTGCCTACGTCTTTTTCCCTCCCTTGGGAGTTTTTGCATATTTTCTAAATCCCTGATTTTTAGGGGCTGCTAATGGACAAATCACTAATTTTCCACTTATAACAATCAACCTAGAGGTAGTTCCAACATGTTCCCCACTCATGGAGTCATGGTCAGCTAAATTTAACATGGTTGTTCCATTTGTCCTCCTGCAATCAATATAAAATATTTTTTTTTCATACAAGTGTCATAGTCAAATAGTTAGTTGGGTCAAATCAGGTCTCTCCCAACAGTCATAATAATTAATTACAATTTTCAAATTCAAAATTCGGAATTTCCATAAATGGAAAAAAATTTCCAAATTTGAATTTACTAAAAACGGAATAAATTTCCAACAAATTTAAATTTCAAAAATACTTTATTTTTTTGAGGGATGTCACATCCTTTCCCCCTTCAGTAAAAAACTATCCTCAGTGTTCGTCCCTTCCTTGGAAAAGGATTGGATGAGATTTCCGCAAATCTCCCTCCAACTCCCAAGTGGCCTCCTTAGGACTAAAGTGCTTCCATTGCACCTTTACCTGAGCCACGACTTTGTTCCTAATTGTTATTTATCTCTGGACTAGAATATGTAGGGGTTCCACCTAGAACTCACCTTCGGGTTCCATATGCACCAAGTTACAATCAATCATATGAGTAGGGTCATGAATATATTTTTTTAACAAAGAAACATGAAATACATTATGAATTCTTAGATTAGTTGGAAGTGCAAATTGGTATGCTACAGGTCCAATTCGAGCTAGTATCTCGAAGGGCCCACAAAACCTGGGTGCCAGTTTGGCACAGTTCCCTAACTTCAATGAACTCTTTCGTTCTTTGACCTTCAAATAAACATGGTCTCCCACTTGAAATTCCAAGTGTCTTCTTTTCCGATCTGCATAGCTCTTCTGTCTGTCCTGTGCTTCTTTCAAGTTTCATTGTACCTTCCTTACCATGTTCTCCATTTCTTGGACCATCTCTGGTCCAACCATGAGTCTGTCATCCGGGTTATCCCAACTAATTGGATTCGTACACTTTCTTCCATACAGTGCTTCGAAAGGGCTCAACTTAGTCGAAGTTTGGTACCCATTGTTATATGCAATTCTACCAAGTGCAAGTAGTCTTCCCACTTTCTCGGTTTTGTTCTTACGTACATGCGGAGCATATCCTCTACGATTTGGTTTGTCCTTTCGGTTTGTCCATCCATTTGTGGATGATAAATCGTACTGAAATTCAGATTAGTATTTAGCCCTGAAAACAATTCCTTCCAAAAAGCGGATGTGAATTTTACGTCTCTATCCGAAATCACCACTTTAGGAATACCATGCAGTCTAAAAATTTCTTTCATGAATATTTCAGCAATTTTTATAGATTTAAAAGTAAACTTTATAGGAATAAAGTGTGAAGACTTAATGAGTTTATCGATTACAACCATGATAGAATCATTTTGTTTCTGAGTTTTAGGAAAACCTGTTATAAAGTCCAGCAATATGGTCTCCCATTTCCATTCTGGTACTGGTAATGGTTGTAATAGTCTGGTTGGATGTTGGTGCTTGGCCTTGACCTGCTGACAATCCTGGCACCTAGCCAAGTACTCTGCTATTTTTCCTTTCATATTAGGCCAGTAAAATAGTTTTCTAAGTGTTGTTATTGTTTTTTGGTAACCTGGATTGCCAGAATACGGTTTCTTATGTACTTCATCCAAAACTATTAATTTTGACTTTGTTGAATCTAGTATGTAAAGTCTGCTTTTAAATCATAATAGTCCCTTCTTGTCGATAATTAGATCTGTTTTATCTGAGTTTGCGGTATTGTTTTGTAATTATGTCATCATCTTAGTGTAATTTCCATCGTTAATGCCTGTCGTCCTTATCCTTTGTTCCAGATCACTTTCTGCCCTACTGATATTTATCTCAAATAACCCATGGACTCTTCTACTTAAAGAGTCAACTACTTAATTTTCCTTACCCTTGATATGTCTGACCTCGAAGTCGAATTTTCTTAGGAAGGCTAGCCATCTTGCTTGTCTTGCATTAAAATCTGGTTGGCTAAACAAATATTTCACCCCGCTATTATCCGTCAATAATAGAAATTTTCTACCCATTATGTAGTGTCGCCACGTTTTTAAGGCGTGTTTTACCGCTGCCAATTTTAAGTCATGAGTGACATAATTTTTCTCGTGTTCTTTTAATTTCCAGGACTCATAACTAATAATGTATCCTTCCCAAGTTAGGACACCACCTAGTCCTTCTTTACTTGCATGAACATATATGGTGAAGTCTTTATCTGGGTCTACTACCTTCAATATGGGTGCAGTTGTCAATAATTCCTTCAGTTTGTTGAAACTACATTGACACTTCTCTGACCAGTTAAACTTGGTCCCTTTCTTTTGTAATGATGTGATAGGGTAGGCTATCCTGGAAAACCCTTCTATAAACCTGTGGTAATATCCAGTGATTCCATGAATGACCGGATATCTGTTACATCCTTAGGTACTGACCATTCCATAATGGCTTTTGTCTTCGTCGGGTCTACGACAATGCCTTCTGCTTAAGTTACATGTCCTAGATATTGTATTTCTTTTAGATAGAAGTCACACTTGTCAAATTTGGTGTACAGTTTGTGTTTCCTCAACGTTTGCGGAACTATACTTAAGTGTTCATCATGTTCTACCTATGTTTCTGAATAGACCAGAATATCATCGATAAATACTACGATGAACTTGTCTAAGTACTGACTAAAAATATTGTTCATCAGGCACATAAACGTGGCTGGTGCGTTAGTGAGCCTGAAAGGTATGACTATGAACTCGTAATGTCCATATCTTGTTTGAAAAGATGTTTTTATTATGTCCTTGTCTTTTATCCTAACTTGATGATAACTGGATTGTAAATCCAACTTTGAAAAGATCTTGGCCCCACCTACTTGATCGAACAGATCATTTATCCTTGGTAAGGGGCATTTGTTCTTAATAGTCATTTTGTTCAGTTGTCTATAATCGATACATAGTCTTAGAGTATCGTCTTTCCTTTTCACAAAGAGGACTGGTGCCCCCCATGGTGAGACACTCAGTCTAATATACTCTTTGTCCAACAATTCTTCTAATTGTATTTTTAATTCTGTTAGTTCTGATAGACTCATTCGATACGATGCTTTTGAGATAGGGGTTGAACCAGGTAGTAGGTCTATGGAGAAGTCTATTTCCCTTCTAGGAGGTAATTCGGGTATCTCATCTACAAACATGTCTCTTAATTCATGTAGGATAGTGAAGTCTTCTAACTTTGGCTTGTCTTCTTTGTCTAACACATTCATTGCTTGGATGGCATAAACTTGACATCCCTTCCTCATACATTTCTTGAGTTGCATCGCTGAAACTTGTCTGACTGATATGGGTTTTGGTATACCTTGGGTTGTTCTAGCAGTGCCAAAATCGTCTTTATAACTAAGTATATTTGTATAACAATCTAGTACTACTTTGTGTTGTTCCAACCAATCCATCCCAATAATCATATCGTAAGATCCTTGTGGTAGGATGTTTAGATTTGTTCTTATATTTTGACCATCTAAGATGAACTCAAAATTAGAAATAAATTCAACTACTTTCCTTTTAGTTCCTGTTGCTAGTTGTACAAGCCATGATTTTGCATGCTTCAATTTCTTAAGTTTATTTGACTCTAATACATTAGGGGTAATATAACTTAACGTACCTCCAGGGTCAATCATAACAAAAATTCGAGTGTTATTGATTTTACCTTACATTTCTACCACCGAGGATTGATGGTCGGCTTGTCGACCATCTATGGCTGCATTTATCCAATGCAGGCTTATGCCCACGTCTCCCACCGTCGAGGCTTCCAACAAATTATGAACAACAGTTTTGTTTGTTGAAATTAAACGTGGACAGTTCCTCTTTAGATGGGTCTCTCTACATTCCCAACACTTTAATGGCTCGCGTGAGCTTTCCCCAAACTTCTTCGTTCCCAAGTTCACCAGTTTACCACTTCTTTGCGTATTTGGATGATTGGAGTGAAAATCCTTTCTCGGAAAACTTTTTGTTGCATTTCAATAAGGAGTTGGTTGGTATCCCTTCTTTCGATGGTTCATTTGATCTTGCTTCTTATCCTTCCAGGCTTTGGGAAACTCCACCCATTGTTTATACTGTCCATAGCACATTCGTTCTTTCTTGAATACTTCACTCAAGGATTTGGGATTGTCAATCTCAATTCTGTCCCTATATGACTGTGGTAAACATCTAAAGAATCGTTGGATTTTTACCTTATCCTCCCGGATGTAAGGTACAAACCTTAGTAGTTCCAGAAATTTATTTATAAGGTCCTGCATCGTCATCTGTCTGAGTCGTAACTCGTAAAATTATTTCGTCTTCCTTTCATAATAGCTTTCAGAAAGGTATTGTTTCTTGAAATACTTCTTAAAGTCAAACCATTCCAATTGTTTCTCCTTTAGGCCCTTGGATAATTTAAGGTCTTGCCACCAAATGTTGGCCTTCCCTTTCAGATTGTAGATGGCCATTCTGACCTTCATGTTGCTGGAATAATTGTAGATTTGGAAGTATTTCTTAATGTCCAACAACGATGCCTCGACTTCTTATCCTGTCTTGGATTCTCCATCAAAGGTAGCTGGTTTAATCTTTTTAAATTCTCCTTCAAGGTGGTCTACTTGTTTTCTTTTTCTGTCTGGTTTAGTTTTGTCTTCAGCTGAAGGTGTTACTTTAGACAAACTATATACTTTCTCTATTTATGGCCCATAGTTGTTAGAGGCCCTTTTGTTGACCTCTTCATCATGGTTATCATCCTTTGAGATTTTCTTGGTGACTATACTGCACAACTGGACTTCATTTATCTTTTGATGTTCCTGTTGTGCTTTCTTCAATTTTTCATTGTTGTCTTTGAAAATCTGTAGTTCAACAATAAGATTCCTCATTGTTTCCAACACATTTGTGGGTGAGATTTCGTCACTGTTCTGTCTTGGATCTCCACGAGGTCTTTGCTGCAGATTTCCTTCCATCCTGATTTATGCATCGTCCTGAGCTGCCATAACTAATACAAAGAAGAAAGGGCTTTCTGTTTGTAACCATAAGGTTTATTATTTTTACATAAATCGGAATATATACTAAGCAACTAATGTGGCCCTATTCAGGCCCAATGTTGTAACTTTTGCTCTGATACTATATGTAATAAACCTCAATTTCGTCATAAAAAAAAAAAAATCTTCTAAGAGAATTACGCTCTAAGTCTGTATGATAGATTTATAATAAGGGTAGTAATCCTTAATATTTAAAACCGTGATACCCTGTATATTCAATTTATTTTTCCTAACATTACAGGTCAATAGTCTAGTGTTTATTCTTCAATACTCATTTAAGTTATACTCGTCTTTGTAAGTGGTTAAATGTTAAAAACTTTGTAGTAATGCAGAAAATAGACATAGGCCTTGTACTTAGGATTCTAGCCTCTTATTTAACATCCACCTTCATACACGGGCATGAGCCTAAACATAAAGACCCCTAGAACTTTAGAGACACAAGGAAGGGGGTCTAAATATTTGCTTTAACGTTGGATTTGTTGGTTTTGTTTTTTATAAAGGTGACCACGGACTTTGAGGGGTTCCTTGGAAATTATTTTGTTGATTGAGAGTTCGTAACCCAATAAACTACTTAGTTGGAAGTAAACCCTAAGGTGGAAGTTGATTGATCCTTTTCAGGCTTAAATAACTCCAAACACCGGCACTAACTAAACTAGTAGTAAAAGGGTTTTGAGGAGATCCTTACTTGTCCTCTTAATTTATTAAATGTGACTAGATGTATTGTCAGTCGAATTTAATTTTTTGTCTAGCCATTAATGGAGGTGGAGGGGCAATGAGAGTCACCATGTACCCTCATCCAACCTGAACACTCCACTTCACTGCTATCACATGGTGCATTTCCTCGTCATACCCATCACATCCAATATGCACAGGGCTCATGTTTTAGGGTAGCAACCATGATTCATTTTCATCTTTGTGTCAATCTACTCTAAGTTGAATCCTACGTTTTCCTCTGTTTCTTGACTTTACTCTGCATGAGGCATGGTGGCTTCAAGCATCTCCCATATTTCTCCTATTCCATAAGTATGTATCCTAAAATAATAATTTTACTGTAGGATTTCTCTTGTACTTTTTTGGCTTACTGTTCTCATATTATCTAGTTTATTTCCCATAGGCCCTTCTGTCTCTCCTCCCGTACTCGTCGTTCTTTTTGTTACTATTCCAGGTTATGCTTCGTCGAAAAAGAAATCGTATGTTTAAATGGGTTAGGGTATTATACATGCATGTACGCTAAACCTATTTTTTCCATGATTCTGGAATCCCTCTAGCAAGTTATTTCTATCCGGGTTGTGAAAAGAAAAGGGGTTCATCTATCACTATTCTCCTAATACTCCTCGATAATTTGTAAGACTGTAATATTTTCTTATTTGAGAGTCTCCCAGAAAGAAATAGTAGATGGCCAAACCCTTAAGCAGGAATTATACTCTGACTGAAGTTAAAGATGTTCGGGTTATGTTCTGCATGCCCCCTTTACTCTTTCCAAGCATCTTACAAGGCATGCGCGTTTTTAGTTTTGGCATCGTGATGAACCTGCATTTCCTTAAAACTTATTTGCAGAGTGTTAGATAGATCATTGGTTCTGTTCTATTGTTTCTTTACATTTCTATAAGATGGTTCTTGAGTTTATGCTTATTATGCAATTTGGTCATGTTCCAACATTCGTGTATTGCCTCTTTGTTTTGTTCTTGTTTTGATCATTCATTGATTCTTAACACTAATAATGGGCCCCTTTGGTTTTGCGAGGGTACCCATCAGGAAGTCTAGGACTCCTCTTCCCCTTTCGGGTCTAGAGAATTACATGGATCCTGGCGATGGCGAAGGATATCATATCCCTCCACTTAAGTTAAGTATTACTTTGGCGAACTCTTTCCTAGTGTTACTGGTTTGCTTTTTTGTAATTATTATTTGTATTTCTGTTGAACAAAACTTAAGGGTGTTTTTTGCAACTCTGTGCAGGGTTTTCGACCATGCGAGGAAACTCACACAGAGATTTCACCCACCTTAATAGGTACTCGGGTTCCATTTTTCCACTGCTAAGAAGGCCTAGACAATTAATGGTAGAAGAACTCAACTGAGGAACCATTTATGTAATTGGTTCACTGTGTGTTAGCTTTTAACTTCGTTACTCCTTCTCACAGTTGAGTTTCGAGAGTCAACTTTAAATTTTTTATAATTACCCAAAGATTAAATCGATTTCTTATTATGACTTGTATTAAGAATAATTCGAATGAAAAGTATGACTGATTTCTTCCCTATAGTGGGACTCTTTTCTCGACATTTCTGAAATGAAATGAATTGTGAATGGTATTTTATTTCCATCTCTTGTAGCCTTACTTCAATTCGTTTTTGGCATCGTAGGTCCTTGGCATACCTATAAGCGTGTTGGTAAATAAAAACACTTGTGTTTTCTCTTGAAATGTTTTATCGTGGATCTCTAATAGTTTAGACCTATCTCTCCTTTGTGTTCAATCCGAGTGTACTTCAATTCTTTTTCGTGGAACTAAATACCTTTTTTTCCAAATGTATGAATGCCTAAGTTAATTGTTTTCTAGTCAATCCTGTGCAGCCTGATTCTAAGCCTTATGTATTAAGAAGATTTTGAGATTTATCAGTGTAACGTGAATTATGTCTCTGTGTTTTGATTCTGTCATATTCCTTTACAATTGTATGCTACTAATTATATGCCATCTATTATAATGATTACTGAATGAAAATTTTCATATGTATATTCATAACTGCAGTCATAAGTTTATTTGATACTTCGTAAACCCCTTATTAAATCAATGGGCCTTTAAATCTCTACAGTTAAAATGGATATAATACTTCTGAAATTCTGTCCATTTTTCTACAAATGTTTACACAGGTTTGAAAATTCACTATAGAAATGACCCTTAAAGTCATATGACTCATGATGATCTTATGACAGGTAGAATATTTTCTAGGACTTGAAGTTTCAGAAATTGCATGATGAATTTAATGCTTCGAGAAGAATAGATCTATCCTAGGCATGACTAAAACACAATAGTTTTGTAGTATCGTTCACTGTCCAGATTCAATTCTACTACTACTACAGACAATATATGTTGTTTATGAACCCATACACTTGTACGTGGAACCTGTGATGACAAAGGGTCACCAGTATAGTAGTAATATAAGTATATTCTTTAATAGAATAGATGATTATAAAATATATAACATACAGAAACGATACAGATACAGTCGTTCCTATAGGAGATAACAAACTGTTTGTAATCATATATATATATATATATATATATATATATATATATATATATATATATATATAAGTTGATAATGTAACATAGATACAAACTTAATTTGAACTCAATTATTTATGATAGATCTTCCCTAATATTTCGATTCTGAAATAAAAGCATAGATGAATCTGTTCTTTCAAGTTCAAGTGTATGATATGTAACATAGATACAAACTTGCTGAACTCCAATTATTTATGGATAGATCTTCCTAATATTTCAGTTACAGAAATAAACGCACCCCTGTAGATAGATCTGTTCTTTCAAGTTCAAGTGTACATAGGTAATTCTGCCTAGAATTTAACTTTTGATTGAAAACTTCATACAATTGAACATATATCATCCATGGAAATTATTTCAACTTAACACCAATAGATGCATAATATCAGATACCCAAAATCATTCAAGCACAAAAGGAGGAATTTAATATATCTGACCCAATTCATGGAAAGACAAAGGGAACAACCATGTTACTCCCAACCATAGAATAGGGCAGCCAAAGTCACTTGCCCGATTCACCCCCTAGCCTGACCATGAATCCATGAGAGAGAACTTGGAGACTCCTCCTCAGTAATGTCCTTCAATTCCAGTAGATTCCTCTTGCGTCACACTTACTCAGTGGTGTTCATAACAACAAGTAAAAATCAATAGTCTCTTTCTCAACATACTTGGCAGTGTCTTTCCTCCTCACATATGTTATTTATCAATTTGGCTAGGTCTTTTTCTCTCCCTTGGGAATTTTCACAGATTTTCTAAATCTCTAATTTCCAGTGGCTGCTAACGGCCAAATCACTGATTTGCCACTTATAACACTCAGCCTAGAGGTAGTTCCATCATGTTCCCCACTCATGGTGTCATGGTCAAATAGTCATACAAGTGTCACAGTCAAATAGTTAGTTGGGTCAAATTAGGTCTCTTCCCAACAGTCATAATAATTAATTACAATTATCAAATTCAAAATTTGGAATTTCCATAAATGGCAAAAAAATTCCAAATTCTAATTTACTAAAAATGAAATAAATTTCCAACAAATTTAAATTTCAAAAATACTTTATTTTTTTTTGGGATGTCACAATTTCATAGCTATATCTCGATTATATTTCTTCCTTCATTTCTTTCTCAAAATAAACTAGATTAATGATATGAGAGTAGTATGCTCCTTGTCATTTCTCAGAGCAGGTCCCCAACGAGGTAAGGGTATAGAGATTTGGGTATCGAGATAGTTTGTCTTGAGGACAACCTCTCTCTCTAGCCCAACTGACCTCCCATGCCAGAAGAGAAGAAAGATGAAAGAGCAAGAGATCCTTTCAAGGCGTTGCTGAAGGAATCCCTCGTGTGACAAAGGAACGAGATGATGGACAACTTCTCTTAAATCCTTCGAATACTACCAACGACGAAAGTTGAGGAATCTTCAAGAAGCAACCAATTTCCAAGTACGACACCCTTCAAAGTACAAGTCAATTTTGATATCCCCTTATTTTAAGGCCAGATAGATGCAAATGCTCTAGAAAAATTGTTGGATCTGCTAGATGGTTATTACTTAGTCCAAAAATTTTCCGACAGTGAAAAGATCACCTTCGTGCTCCTTAAATCCCTTCCCCATCAGATCTTGGTGGGAAGGTTACTGGGAGAGGTACACCTCAGATGAATCTACACTATTTGGTAGAGAACCCACTTGGGAGGCCTTTGTAGATGCCCTAAAGAAAGAGTTATACCCTGTAGGAAACTATGATGAACCAATACATGAGATGGACAACTGTGTGTTAGAAAAGAGACCAGACAGTGTCAGAGTACACCAACATCTTTCATACCTTTCGATCAAAGATGGGTATCAAAGACTCTGAGTGACAACTGGTTTTGAAGTACCGCAATGGTCTACACAGGTACATCCAAATAGAGATGGATTTCTTGGACATCTCCTCATTGGGAGTTTCTTATAGATATGCAGTCAAAATCGAGTAGAAATTAAAGTAGCAGGGTAAGTGGGAGAAGCATGGACAGAGTAAGGAAGGCCAATCTCAAGAGAGCCAATCTGAGATGTAGGCAAAGAAGGGTAACGATAAGTCTAAGAAAGACACTGGAAATTGGTGGGAGTTCCACAACAACCCTTAGCACAACACCGATGAATGTCGCTCAATACAATCATTGGTCTCCAAGCTCAAAGACAAAGATTCAAACCTCTACTTAGACCCTAATTAAAAAAATAATAAAAGGAGACAGATCATTGATGCAGAACCCACTACTACTATCGCAACTACATCAATCCAACTAGAAGAGGATCCTGAGGAGGGGGAGTGATTCTTCCATTCAAAAATGTGGGTGAAGGGGACCCCAATGAATTTTATTGTTTATAGAGGAAGCTAAAATAACGTAATCTCAATAGAGGTTGTCAAGCAGTTGGGTTTCCCAACAACACCACACCTGTAGCCATACAACATTAGGTGGCTTCTCTAGGGTCAATATCTTAGTGTTAGCCAACAATTCCACTTGTCCTATGGCGTCAATCTCGTCAAGGATGAGGTATTATGTGATGTTGGCCCACTGGAAGTATGTGATGTTCTATTAGGACAACCATATATGTGGACGCTCATGCTTTCCTTTTGAGCTCATTCTTTCCTCTTGAGCTCATGCTTTCCTACATTGTAATGCATATTCCCTGGTTCATGTCATGTATTTTCTTCTAGACCCACCAAATATCTCATGAATTCATCTCTATACATATGTCACAAAATTGTCTATAACTCTACCACTCAACTACACATAATGTTGATCCATATGTCACCTCACTATTCTAAGAGATTCTTCAAATATACTACAACTGATCACTACATATTTTTTCTACTAAGATTGAATCAATTATTTCCACTTGTCTGCTCTATCTTCAAATAAGATCCTTTAGACTGAAAATTACACCTTATATGCATACCATCTCAGTGGTGATTGTGGAAAATTTGAAGTTGTTCAAACTCTCCATGTTCTATGAGGAGGAAGAACATTAGGTTATTTCAACTTTTGAGGACCTCACACCTCATGGACTTGAGGAGTTGAAGGAAGACATAGTTATGCAGCACAAGGAGTGGACAAATTGCATAGGACAACAAAAAATGTGGCACATTGGTCTCAAGGGAAAAACTTCAAGGAAAGTGAAGTGGCATGATATGAACCATTTTTAAAGCAATCTCCCTCATCTATAATTGGAATTGTTTGGTGACCAAAGGCCTTCCAATGGATAGTTTTGATCTGAATCAGATCCGATAAGAAAAAATGGCTATCGACACAGGCTCTAATATGATCAATACATGCATTGTTGAAGGCTATGGATGATGAAGGAAACAAAATTGTTGGTGTGAAGGGGCCCATTCCGTCACGTATGATGTCCAGTTTGTGTATGTAATATATGTGAATTCACGCAATCTATTTTTGTACATAAAGAAATAATGAGACATTAATGAGACCCTTTCCACATGGGAGAAAAGAGAAACAAATAAAGAAAAGAAGGAGAAACAGACTAGAGAGAAGTTGAAATGTTGGGGATGCATAACCTTCTAGCTATCATCTCGGTCGAATCAGTCTTCTATATCATGTATCCCCATCATGAGGTGGGGGTTATTTGGCTACGGATGATGTAGAGACATTTCCCAGATGTCATTTAGGAGCATAGAGATGAACCAGAGAGATTGTAACTTGTCATTTCCAAATAATAAAGAGCTTAATCGAAGCCAAAATAATGTTGGTTTTCTCATTTGGTTTTCGAGGGTAAATTCCAAGTTTATGTGTTATGATTGTTTATGGTTGCATTTTTTATGAATGATAAACGGTTTGCACTATAACTTAATGGATGTATGTGTATTTTTTAGCAAATAGATTTTCATGCTAGTTATTGTTTGAGTTTGTTTTATAGCAATATGGTCCATGTGGGTCACTAAACTAGACTTGTGGGTTGTCAAATTCTCCCTCTAAACATTATTCCCAACTATTGGTTGTCAAATTCAACCTATGAATTATGCTCTTCATTTTTGGTCGATCTGAATCACCCATCAGTGTTTTGATTTCACCAATATTCATTTTTCCCTTTCACCATTTTCTCAACAACAATTAATAGCCGATAAGATCCTCCCTATGATTGACTAGGCTTTTGTCTCGTCAATTTGGTTCACTTGATCAACCAAACTTGCATCTGACTTGACTTGGTGGACTTTTCTTCTATATGAATCGAATTGGTTGAACTTCCTTCCATATAACTCGACTTTTGGGAGTTTGACTTATAGTATTTTGACTCTTGTTCATTTGGTTGATTCGACCTCGAGTCGTTGAATTCTTTGTTTTTCAATTCAAAACGATTTTAGCTTGCGAGCTAAGTTTGTTGGATTACTGAGAGGGGGGGTGAATCAGTAATAACATAATTATAATCCTTTTATTCAAATGTTATATCAATGTAGAATTATTATCCAATAATGAGCAGTAATAAATAAACAATCACACACATACACAGTACACCAGTGTTTTACGTGGAAACCCAAATCGGGAGAAAACCACGGAATGATTTTTCTTATACATCTTG
>SNQJ01S0042015.1:57612-71074 GCA_010110895.2 Picea sitchensis
TTGTTGTAGGAATGACTATATCTGTATGGTTTCCGTATGTTATATATTGGATAATCATCTATTCTATTAAAGAATATACATATATTACTACTATATTGGTGACCCTTTGCCATCACAGGTTCCACGTACAAGTGTACGGGTTTATAAACAACATATATTGTCTGTAGTAGTAATAGAATTGAATCTGGACAATGAACGATATTACAAAAATACTGTGTTCTAGTCAGGCCTAGGTTAGATCTATTCTACTCGAAGCATTAAATTCATCATGCAATTTTCGAAACTTCAAGTCTTGGAAAATCTTCTACCTGTCCTGAGATCATGATTAGTCATATGACTTTAAGGGTCATTTCTATAGTGAATTTTCAAACCTGTGTAAACATTTGTAGAAAACTGGAAAGAATTTCAGAAGTATTATATCCATTTTAACTCTATAGATTTAAAGGCCCATTGATTTAATAATGGGTTTACGAAGTATCAAATAAAATTATGACTACAATTATGAATATACATATGAAAATGTTCATTCCATAATCGTTATAACGGATGGCATAGAATTAGTAGCATACAATTGTAAAGGAATATTCCAGAATCAAAACGCAAAGACATAATTCAAGTTACACTGATAAATCTCAGACTCTTCCTAATACCTAAGGATTAGATTCCGGCTGCAACGGATTGACAAGAAAACAATTAAATCAAACATTCGTATGTTCGAAAAACAAGGTATTTAGTTCCAGGATAAAAAATGGAGTACACTCAGATTGAACACAAAAGAAAGATAGGTCTAAACTATTACAGATCCATGATAAAACATTTCAAGAGAAAACACACGTGTTTTTATTTACCAACACGCTTATAGGTATGCCAAGGACCTACGATGCCAAAAATGAATTGAAGTAACGCTACAAGAGATGGAAATAAAATACCATTCACAATTCATTTCATTTCAGAAATGTCAAGAAAACAGTCCTAGTATAGGGAAGAAATCAGTCATACTTTTCATTCGAATAATTCTTAATACAAGTCATAGTAAGAAATCGATTTAATCTTTGGTTAATTATACAAAATTTAAAGTTGACTCTCGGAACTCGACTGTGAGAAGGAGTAACAAAGTTAAAAGCTAACACACAACGAACCAATTACATAAATCGCTCCTCAATTGAATTCTTCTACCATTATCTGTCTAGGCCCTCTTATCAGGGGCAAAATGGAACCCAAGTACCTATTAAGGGGGGGTGAAATCTCCATGTGCGTTTCCTCGCATGGTCGAAACCCTTGCACAGAGTTGTGAAGAACACCCTTAAGTTTTGTTTGACAGAAATACAAAAAAAAAAAAAAAGGAAATGAGTAACATTAAGAAAGAGTTTTCCAAAGTAATACTTAACTTAAGTGGAGGGATATGATATCCTTCGCCATAGCCAGGAGCCGCATAATTCTCCATACCCAGAAGGGGAAGAGGAGTCCTAGAATTCCTGATGGGTACCCTCGCAAAACCAAAGGGGCCCATCAATAGAATTAAGAATCAATGAATGACTGAAACAAGAATAAAACAATGAACCAATACACAAATGCTGGAACATGACCAAATTGCATAATAAGCATAAACTCAAGAACCATCTTATAGAAATATAAAGAAACAATAGAACATAACCAATGATCTATCTAAAACTCTGCAAATAAGTTTTAAGGAAATGCAGGGTCAACACAATTCCAAAACCCCAAACGTGCATGCCTTGCAAGACGCTCGGAAAGAGTAAAGGGGGCATGCAGAACATAACCCAAACATCTTTAACTTCAGTCAGAGTATAATCCCTGCTTAAGGGTTTGTTCAACTACTATTTATTTTTTGGAGACTCTCAAATAAGGAAAAAATACAGTCTTACGAGTTATCGGGGAGTATTAGGAGAACAGTGATAGATGAACCCCTTTTCTTTTCACAACCCGGATAGAAATAACTTGACAGAGGGACTTGAGAATCATGGAAAAGATAGGTTTAGCATACAAGCATGTATAATACCCTAACCCATTTAAACATATGATTTATTTTTCGACAAAGCATAACCTGGAATAGTAACAAAAAGAACGACGAGTACCAGAGGAGAGAAAGAAGGGCCTTCGAGCAATAAACAAGATAATACCAGAACAATAAGCCGAAAAAGGACAAAAGAAATCCTACAGTAAAATTATTATTTTAGGATAGATACTTACCGAACAAGAGAAATATGGGAGATGCTCCAAGCCACCATGCCCCATGCATAGTAAAGTCAAGAAACAGAGGAAAACGCAGGATTCAATTTAGAGTAGATTGACACAAATATGAAAATGAATTATGGCTGCCACCCTAAAACACGCGCCCTGTGCATATTGAATGTGGTGGGTATGATGAGGAAATGCACCATCTGATAGAAGTCAAGTGGAGTGTTCGGGTTGGATGAGGGTACAGGGTGACTCTCATTTCCCCTCCACCTCCATTAATGGCTGGACAGAAAATTAAGCTCGACTCGCAATACATCTAGTCACATTTAATAAATTAAGAGGACAAGTAAGGATCTCTTCAAAAATCTTTTACTACTAGTTCAGTTAGCACCGATGGTTGGAGTTAGTTAAGGTTGGAAAGGATTAATAAAATGCCACCTTAGGGTTCGCTTCCAACTAAGTAGTTTATTGGGTTACGAACTCTTAGTCAACAAAATAATTTCCAAGGAACCCCTCAATGTCTGTGGTCACCTTTATCAAAAGAAAAACCAACAAATGCAACGTTAAAGAAAATATTTCAACCCCCTTCCTTGTGTCTCTAAATTTATCTGGGTCTTGAAGTTTAGGCTCATGCGCGTGTATGAAGGTGGATGTTAAATAAGAGGCTGGAATCCTAAGTACTAGGCCTAGGTCTATTTTCTGCATTACTACAAAGTTTTTAACGTTTAACCACTTATAAAGACAGGTATAACTTAAATGATTATTGAAGAATAAACACTAGACTATCGACCTGTAATATTAGGAAAAAGAAATTGAATACACAGGGTATCACGGTTTTAAATATTAAGGATTACTCCCCTTATTATAAATCTATCATACAAACTTAGAGCGTAATTCTCTTAGAAGAATTTTTTTTTTTATGACGAAATTGAGGTTTATTATAGAAATACACAAAAATATAGAAGAGAACAGATAAATATAGTGAAACCCAACTTCTATTATTGAATAAGATAGAAAAATATTGTAGAACACAAACTGGAAAAATGGGGTAGCTTATCTCTGAAAAGAAAGAGATGTTGGCTACGCTTAATTCACAAGAAGCTTTACATCACACTCCATTTCATGCTTAAAGGGCCTCCTTCACCTAAATTATATATGAGAGAGTCAGAGGAGAACAATTCCCATGATGCATGTGGGGTAAATTGGACTCAGTTTATAAAATTCCATAGGCATGTAAAATACTAGGTCTTCCGAGGTGGTCACCCATCCTAGTACTACTCTAGCCTAAGTGTGCTTAACTACGGAGTTCTAATGGGATATGATGCATTATCTCTATGTTAACATTACTATAATTAATCAAGGTGATCTTTCTAGTGTTATTCTAGTATTGTTATGGTTATATCATTATTGTTCTGTCATTTCTAGTTGAAATATTCTATTTTTCATACTATTTTATATCTGGAATACTATAAGTGGTATCAAAGCACTTTCCTTGGTAGAAAATTATGGGTTAATTTTTTTCTAGGGTAGAGACGTATTCCAACGTATTAAATCTACAAAGATATGCCATTACATTCATAAACCCACAGTCGGGGAGTGATATAGACATGAAATACAAGTGGTACTTAAGTGCACATCTGTTCGCCAGCCTTGTAACCCCTTTTGGTACCCCTTCGAGTGGTAGTGCTTAAGAAAACACATGTATACAGATCAACCTAGATATCCTGAATCCCTCCATAGATAAACCGATTGACCATCTTATCATTATAGTGACACCGAGAACAACACTCGGGAAGATACTCTCTAGTACATGTGTAATCGGGTAGTATGGATAAGCGAATGGTCTAGCCTCCTTAGTTGGTGCCCTAAGATATTTGGTTGAGTACTATTGTTAGGCCCCACACGTATATTATGGAGCTATAACACAAGGAAAAACCTTGCATGTCGACACCCTACATACCCTAACCCTTGGGACGTAAACAAAAACAAAACATACAAGATCTATTGCTGTGCAACTATGCCTCCTGCATTTGTGTTGAAAAATTACTACAAATTTCTTCCTGTTAAGAATTTGGGCATTTCAATACTGCAGTATTCTTTATCTAAGAGTAAAACTCTACAGAAGTAAAAAAAAAAATTCTAGATCCTGTTGGCACCATTATTTGAGCCTTATCCAATTGTGTTCCTCTCTTCTCCCTTATCGTAGTCATACCTATAATTTTTCAGATTTTTTTTTTTTCCCGTGGACCTGACCCCCTTCCAACACCATCTTTTGGGCCTTACCCCTTTGGATTCCCATCTTCTCTCTGATCCTCGTGATACACTTCACCCATAATAATTTTTTTGTGTGGTCCCACCCGTCCATTTTTCATTTTCCCTCTTCATCATGACCCACACTCATGGCCAAGACTTGGAATTTTTCTTCAATTAATTGTCTTCTAATTTCATAGAGACCCAACAAGAAGTGCAACAAATGAGTGCCAATTTTTCCACCATCAATAAAAATGTGCATTCCTCCATAGATTCCAAAATGGAAACCATCAAACAAGACCTTTCTACCTATCTTTCATCCTTAACTACCATGATCTGTGCCAAGTTGAATATCCCTGCAGATCTTCCCTCCTCTGACCAACCTTTTCACTCCGAAGGTGAAACTTCCTCTAATTCCTATACTTTTCATCCCCATCACCTTTAGTGTGACCTACAAATTTCACGTGTGGATGTGAACACATTTTATGGCTCGGATCCCACTCGATGGGTAACTCAAATCGAACATTATTTCTCTTTGTATGGAATTATAGATGAGTTGGCCAAACTCCGGTATGGTTTTCTCCATCTATATCAAGAACGTTGGCAATGGTGGAAATGGAGAAAAAATTCCCACCAAGGGTATGTGGCTTGGACACAATTTGTGGCAGAGATTTATGAATTCTTTGAGAGTCACACCAACCATTTAGGTTGTTTGACAAAGTTGAGACAATATGGCACAGTGGAAGACTTTATAGCTTCTTTTGAGAGATTTTCTTTCATTTCAAACTCATGAGGGACACTATGAGTTTGTGTTCATGTACTTTGTCTTGTGTAATGCTCCCTCCACTTTCGAAAACCTAATGAATCATGTCTTTTGTCCTTTTCTTTTTCATTTTGTCTTAGTTTTCTTTGATGATATCCTCATCTATAGTAAAACCTCGACAACCCATCTTGGTCATGTTGATCTAGTTCTACGTCTACTCTCTCAACACCAAATATTGCTCAAACAATCTAAATGTTCTTTTGGCACCTCAAAAGTAGAGTACTTGGGTCATAATGTTGGCAAGGTAGGTGTAAGGGTGGATCCTAAGAAGATTGAAGCTATGCAAAATTGGCCTTGCCTAAATAATCTCAAAATCTTGCGTGGATTTCTGGGTTTAATAGGATATTATCACAAGTTTGTTAAGAATTATGGAAATATTGCTACACCTCTCCTTTCTCTCCTTAAAAAGAATTCTTTCACTTGGAATCTAAGAGTTGATCAATATTTTCAAACCTTTAAGGTGGCCATGTGCACCACTCCAGTCCTAGCCCTTCTTGATTTCACAAAGACCTTTAACCTGGAATGTGATGCTTCTAGGAGAGGAATTGGTGTAGTCCTTATGCAAGATGGTTGGCCTTTGGCCTTTACCAGCAAACAACTGTAAGAGAGACATTTGGTCCAATCAATCTATGAAAGAGAAATGTTGGCTATTTCTGCATGCAATGGATATTTGACGCCCTTATCTATTGGGGAAGTGCTTCCAAATTAAGAAAAATCATCAAAGAATCACATATTTTATAGAACAATGCTCTTTCCCCCTGGAGAAAAACAAATGGGTGACTAAGCGCTTTGGATATGATTATGACATCATTTCCAAGAAAGGAAAAGACAATTTGGTTATTGATTCACTTTCAAGAAAATATGAAGATGAAGGATTCCTTTTTCCCTCTCCTGCATTGTACCATATTGGTTCCAAGATTTTTTCCATGAATGGATACAAGAACCCAAAATTGTGCATCTGATCCAACAATTGCAGGAAAATTCTCCAATATCCCCAGGGTACTCTTAGCACAATGATGAGCATCGCTACAAAGGTTGTTTGTATTTAAGTAAATAGTCACAACTTAAATCCATGGTACTTTATGATCTTCGTGATACACCCACAATTGGACACTTTGGGTTTACCAAAACCAATGATTAGGTGACGGGTCAAACATTATTTTTTTTGGGATGGTATGAAATGGGACATTAACAATTTTATGGCAGAATGTGATGTTTTTCAATGCCACAAGGGTGAAACAATCAAAGCTCCTGTAACACTACAACCATTTATGATTCCACTTGTTATTTGGAGGGATATCTATTCCCCCAGGTGTCGCCACGAAACCCATGCCTTATGTTGCCCTGCTACATAATTTATGAGGTAGCCTGCTACCTATTTTTTGACTATTTCAGTCTATCCATCAGTCTGAGGATGATAACTAGTGCTAGGGGGCAAGTCCGTATCAAGCATTTTGAATAACTCTTGCCAAAAGGTTCTCATAAATCGGCTATCCCTATCACTAACAATGGTTTTGGATAGACCATGTAGTATTAAGATGTCTACGAAGAATAATTCGACAAGGTGTGTTGCACTGAATTATGTGAAAATGGAGAAGAAGTGTGCAAATTTAGTCAACCTCTCCACCACTACGAAAATACAATCCTTACCCTTTTCCCTTGGAAATCCTTTGATGAAGTCCATGGAGATGCTCTCCCATTTGTTCTCTTGGATGGTTAGAGTTTGTAGTAGTCCTGTTGTATGTGTGCTCATCCTTATTTTCCTGGCAAGTAGTACACTCCTTGATGTTACTCGTCACATGTTCTTTGAGGCCCTTCCATGAGAACTTTTCCCTTACCTTCCTGTATGTTTTTCCAATCCCTTGGTGCCTTGCCACTGGTGAATCATGACATGCATGTAGTATCTTGGCCTTGAAGGTTGACTCAGGAAACAAGAAAATTTGGCCCTTGTAGTATATGATGTCATCTATGACTTTAAAGTTTTCATCATGTATTTTCCCATCCAACTGATTTTTGGAATATTCCGCCAAGAGGTAGGCCTTCCAGTGAACTGATATATATGACATGGCATAAACCGATGGCCTCCAGGATAAGGGATCGAATACTATGTTGTTCTTTCCTTTGAGAAATTCAATGTTAAAATCATAGGCTTGTTTCTTACTGACCCACTTCCATTGCCTCTCGTTTAAGTCCTTCTATTCCAAGAAGTACTTAAGGTTGTTGTGATCTGATTTCACCACAAATCTTGCACCTACCAAGTATTGCCTGAATTTGGCCAAAGTGTGCATGATATCTACAATCTATTTGTTGTAGATGGTTTAAAGTAGCTTCGGGCCCCTCAATTTTCAGCTCTCATAGCCAAGAGGGTTCATATTCTGCATCGGTATGACCCCAATTCCTTCTTCAGAGCCATCACACTCCACTGTGAAGGGTTGGCCGAAATATGGCAAGGCTAACACTGGGCATGTGCTCATTGCCTTTTTCATCCTATAAAATGTAGATTGTGCCTCTTTACTAAACTTGAAAGATCCTTTCTTAGTCATACTGGTCAAGGGTGCACAAAGTTGGGAGAACCCCTTGATGAATCTCCTATAATAGCTTCAAATACCAAGAAATCTCCTCAACTCTATAAGAGTTTTAGGTGTGGTCCACTCAACTATCTCTTGGATATTCTCATGATGTACGTACACCCATTTAACTCCAATGATGTGTCCCTAGTAGAGTACCTCTTTCATCCCAAATTCACATTTTGACTCCTTGGCATACGAGGATTAGCCCTCCATGATATTTAGGATTTGTTCCACATTATGAAGATGTTCCTCCCTAGTCTTTCTATAGATTAGCAAGTCATCAAAAAACAAAATAAGATTCTTCCTCAACTTCTTCTTGAAGAAGTGGTTCATACATGAAAGAAATTTGGTGGGTGCATTGGTGAGTCCAAATGGCATCACTAATAATGCATAGTGGTCGTAGTGAAACCTACAGGCAGCCTTGGGTATGTCCTCCTCCCTCATTTTGATTTGATGGTAACCATAGTACAATTCAATCTTTCTGAACTAAACATCTCCATGAACCTCGTCCAAGAACTCATCAATCCTTGGAATGGGATACCTCTTCTTGTTTAGTGCCCTGATATCCATATTTGACCCATATATGAGAGTTATTTGATGGCCTTCTCTACCTCGTCCTTGTACTTCTTTGAGTGTCTATAGGGCGTAGTGATGACTGGATTTTCCCCCTCTTCCAATTCAATGATATGCTCAAATCTTCTATCTGGTGGCACTCCTGGTGGAATGGGTCCAAACACCTTATTGTGTTTGTCAATGATCCTCTGGATCTCTGGTGCATAGTGAACCTTCCCCTTTTTGTCCACACGTGCTAAAATCTTGCACTCAACAACATATACAATCTCCTCTCTCATAAAAATGGCCTCCATACACTTTTATGTGAATAACCTGGTTGTGTTTCCTCACATGCCTCTGAGGAATACCTTTCTTCCACTCTCCTATGTGAAAGACATCTCCATGGTCTTGTAGTTGGTGGTGATAGGCCCAAACGTACTGAGCCATTGTACTCCAAGGATTATATTTGTATCAGGGTGGTCCATCACATAAAATTCCTGTGCTAAATCATGCCTACCCAGTGTAAGCTTCATCCTTGGAATGTACATGTTACAAATGCATGGTGCTTCCTCCTGCTACCTCTACCTTGAATCCTTCAAACTCAATGATGGGTTTATGCCTTCTTTGTAGCAATGTTGAGTCAATGAAGTTGTGAGAAGCACCCCCATCAATGAGTATTGAATCCTTTTGTCCTTGCAATACTCCTCTCATCCTGAAGGTGTTGTACTTGGGTACCCCACTGATGGATGCCAATGCAGGCTTCTCCTATGTTGCACGGTAATGAACTGTAGCCTCCTCTTATGTAGTTTCGGTGGTGTCTTCCTCTATGTTTTGGATCTAGCCGAAATCCTTATCCTCTTCATTATCATATGTAACCTCAATGTAATGAACTTGGCCATGGAATATACACTTGTGATATGGGTTCCATGGCTCTTTGCATGTGTAGAATTTTTTTTTTCTTCTTAGTTATCTTCTGGTGCTCGCGTCCATCCTACCTCTTCCCCTGTCAAACCCCCTTGGGTCTCTTCCTCCTAGATTCATTGGAGGTCTTTGGTCTCTCCCTCCGGGGTTTAGAGGTGGTCTAAGTAGAAATTTCGGTTTTGCAGTTGGGCCTAGATATCATGTCCTCTAGATAACATCCTTCAAGTTGGTAGGCTTAAAATCCTTAACCCAACCTTTCAAGGGTTCCATTAAACCCTCGGTGAAGAGCATCATGAGACTACATTGTGACACATCCTGTACCATGACTGCTAGCCTCTGGAAATCCTCAATATACACCTTTGATGCTCCTATTTGTCTGAGTTGTGTGAGTTCCCTTAAATGTAGCTCTAGATTACCCTCGTCAAACCTGTCAATGAGCCTCTGAGTAAACTCTATGTATGCCACTATGTCATTGTGGCCAAGTGTGGTCAACCCATGGTACCACCAGTCATGAGATTTTCCATCCAATTACACGGTGGAAAACTTGATGGAATCCATCTCCCTCATAAGGTTAAGATGAAGGTAAGTTTCTAGTTTTTGTACCCACGCCTCTGCAGTCATATTGGCAGAGGCCGAACCATCAAAGTAGGGGATCTCCATATTCCCAGCCCTATGCTTAAGCTCATAGTTATTCCTCTAGTACATCCTAGGATTGCTTCTAAATTTTAATCCATAGAACTGATCTAGGGTGATATGCCTCTGAATTTAGATGGTTAATGATTTGTACTCCCTGACATATTGATCAAACTGATCCTCAAACTCATCTGGGTGGTTGGGTTGTGTGGGTTCATCTGTAAATGAAGGTAAGTATAGTCTAGGTGTGTTCCTGCTACCTTTCTGTCCTCGTGGTGCTCCCCCTCCATGGATTCCCTCAGAATGATGATAGGGAATATGTTCCTGTTGCTGTCTACTCCCTCCACGAGATCCACTAGTTTCCATGTTGGCATAAGATTATGGTCCTTTCCCCTTATGAGTCATCTCCATTAGTACCTTTGAGATCAAAGTCTGGTTTGTCGATACCTTTTCCAAGGTTTCCCTCAAATCACTCTAACTTTTGCATGATGCCTCCTGTAAGTGTGTGACCAATGTACTCTTTGTCTGGAGTATGGATTTATGTAATTCCCGTGTCAAGGTTGTTAAGACCTATGGCTCACTATTCTCACCTGAACCTTCCATATCGACCTCTACCTCACCTATTTGTTTCCTTCTTCTATCCATATAAATTCCACTGAACTTCTGCATGCACTAATCCTCACAGGATGTGAGGATCGGAGATCTGATACCACTATAATGTTCCCAAGACAATTTGTTTACTTGGAAGACTAACTGACCACTCATTTACTTGTTTGTATGTGTGGGTTTGCAGGTTGTCCTCTTAAGTTTATTACTTAGGTTTTATATTCAGTTATTGAGCACAGATATGAAGATATGATTAATGGACATACAATATCTAACCAGTACACAAGATATGGAACCAAATAGCATAGATTTGACCTTTATTATTATGAAAAGCAAAAGCCTCATACAAAGAGGATGCATATATGGAATAACATCATATGGCTCCAATAGATAATAGATAAACTTCTAAAAAATTCTCTGGATAAGAAATTTGATCCTCCAAAGGCTCGATACACAATGAAGAGAAATGCAAGAAGAATGAGGGTCAAGTCCAAACCCCCCTGGTTAGTGGCATGTCCTGCTGTAGAGCTAAGAGGACCATTATTTTGGCCTAACTAAAGGAGACATACAAACAACACCAAACTTCCCATAAATATAGATCGGGGCTAGTAGAATCCCTCCCTCAAGTATCAAGTCAAGAAGCCAAGATCTACCCCTCCAAACTGTTGAAACCCTAATCAAGGTTGTACCCTCGTGAAGAATGTCAAGCTCAATATTTCGGTCCTAATAGAGGAAGCCTCCAAATACACTGAAGCTCTCTAGAAAGATATATTGGGCCACCACAAGCCACTAGGAGAAGTCTTAGGGTCAGATCTGAGGTGTAACCCCTCCAAACTGAGTAGACGTGAATCACTGTTCTGCCCTTCTTCTCTCAAAAACGTCCCAAAACTCCAGATAATAATCTATCAAGAGTAACCCTAACAAAATACTCCAAATCTAATGAACAAGGCCTTGCAAGTAATACCCATATGCTAGAATGTCAATAGAACTTGTCAATAAGCTGGATCAAACTCCTCTCCAAGGAATGATGTACTATAGAATGGTGTGGGTGGAGTGTTTCATCCTCGAGACCATGTTTGGAACAAGGTGAGTAGAATCTTTCACCACTCAATTGTACTCTAGGGTTTGTATTCTCAAAACCCTCAAAACTATGTGCTCAAGAGCCCAATATCCAAATTCAATATGATCCAAGATGAAATGAGAGGTGCTCCCTAGGCTTTCCTTTATACCTCTTTATGTTTCTCTATTGAGTTAATTTAACCCTTAGGTTCAACCCCTAACTCAACCTCAAGTGCTCTATTCCTCCAGTGAGTTAATTTTTACCTTTTTACTTTTTTCAAGTCAACCTCAAAATATAACATTGAGTTACCTGACCTTTTCCCATGGTGTATGATAGTATGGTCTAGTGGAGATGACTAGACTACTAAGTCTCTCCAAACCTCTTCATCAAGAGGTGGGGGACATTACACTCTATATCCTTTCCTCTCCACTTTCCTCCCTCTACCACCCTATAATTATCTCTCTCTCCCTCCCTTCCTCCCTTGATCCCTTCCTCACTCGACCCCACCCTCACCCTCCTCTCTCTCTCTCCCACCCTCACCCTCCTCTCTCTCTCTCTCTCCAGTATCACTACCCTCCCCTCTCCCTCTCTCCACTCCCACCCTACTCCTTCCTTTACCTTATCTCTCCCCTAATCCCTCCCTATCTTCATTCCCCACCCCTCTATCCCCCCACTTCTATCTTCCCCTCACCCCTCTCTCTTTCTCTCACTCAATCTTACCCACTCTTTCTATCCCTCCCTACCACTTTCTCTCTCCCACCCCCACCATCTCTCCCTCTACCTAGCTCTCCCTCTCTCTCTCCCTCTACCTAACTCTTTCTTTCTACCCTTCTCCCCTTCTCCCTCTCTCTCCTTAAATCTAGTTTTTTAAAGGCACCGAGTAAAGTTAGGGCTTAAGAGAGCAACACAACACAAATTAGAGAATAAGTGAATACAGGTACCAACCGTTATTGCAAAAATTAACAGTGTAGAACGTAGATTGGGTACTGATTTAGTTCGGACCATAGCATGGTCATTTATCCATGGATTGGAGGGGTAGAGCTGTCAAGATGTCTGGTATAATAGTTGACATCGAACCACATGTAAGAGTTAATCTAGGTTTTCACATGTTACATGTGTTTAATGTGTTTATTTTGAACTTTAGCTTTGTTCATGTCGATCTGAGAGGCCTGGGTTGAGTCGCCCATGTTAGTTGTTTTTCTTAATACAGTGGAATAAATTCGAACCTGAATCCATTTGCTAATCGAATCCTCTGTTCTTCTTGCTACGAGCTATTTATCTTGCGGCTACGAGCTGTTCCTCTTGTTCAAAACAGAAATCGAGTTTTCACAAAACCCTCTGCTGAAACCCTCTGCACAGACTGGAAATCGATTTATCTCTCTTACCCTGCTGCCATACTCCTTCAGATCAATCAGATGGGTAAACTAAGGGTTCTTTTATGGGCAGAGAGAGGACCGGTTTCCCCAAGACCGTTATACTCCACCTGTCCATCAAAGTAGGAGATTCGACACCGTTTCAAAAACTGTTACCAAGAACTGTTCGTAACTATTTCGTAGAACTGTAACGGCTGCCAACACATCCGGCTGCCAACACGTTCCGTCTGTTCATATGGGTCAAAAACTAATTCGAGAAATTAGTCTTACATTCTCCCACTTGGCACATATGATAACTTAATGTTAGAGTTTAACAAAGTAGACATTAGGTACGCCATAAGTCATATTCATCTTGGTTTTCAGTTTGGTCATCATAATACTATAATTAAACAACCTAGTAATGCGAGTCGTGACGGTTCCATGTCAATAAGACGACATAGTCCCTTTCATGTACCACAACATTAGTAACTTGTTT
>SNQJ01S0042015.1:71084-83605 GCA_010110895.2 Picea sitchensis
AATTCTTTAGCATTTTCAATAGTAGGAAGAGTTGACTTAATGTTGTTTGCCACAGTCATTCGCATGAATTTAAGGCTCAGTCTATTCGATCTTTCCCATGCTTTGAATGTAGATTTTTCTTCTGCACTGCTGTTACTAGTAATAGTAGCTGGTTTTTCAGATTCAAGTGCTACATATAGATCCAGAACACCAAGGTGAAATTGAACCTGTTCTTTCCAATCTGAGAAATTCATTCCATTCAAGATCGGGACAGAAGAGGCATGCGAATGCAGCGACACATGAACTGATACTGTAATCACAAATACATGCTATGTGACATTAATGCTAATATTTATAAGTAATTTGAAAATCATAGTTTAAACAACAGTGAATAGTATTACCGTGACCTACCTTTGGGCTAATCTTATGGTAAACTATTTAACAATTATGGTGATTTCCTTTCACCTAATAGGACTAATTGATGAAATATTCACAACTGAGTAGGTATGTTACCTTTGAGTATCCATACTGGCCTCAATTGTGAATACCCATCAATAATCCTACTCCAATTAAATAATCTTTCAAAAATTTGGTGCACCTTTGGGCCAACCTAATATTCTTGTGACTAAATAATTGCGATTTNAAAAACATGGTTTAAACAATAGTGAATAGTATTACCGTGACCTACCTTTGGGCTAATCTTATGGCAAACTATTTAACAATTATGGTGATTTCCTTTCACCTAATAGGACTGATTGATAAAACATTCACAACTAAGTAGGTATGGTATCCATACTGGCCTCAATTGTGAATACCCATCAATCATCCTACTGCAGAGTTATTATTTTAATACCAGGGGAAACAAGTACTAAATTTCGGTAATTTGACTTAATATCTACGAGTCTTTCCGGTTGGACCACTTTGGTGGCTACGAAACCGTCTCTTAATATAGACCTTAAATCAATGTAACGACTCTGCATGTTGATTCAATAGTAATGTGTTTAAATAGAGTGACACAAAACATTCTGTCATCATAAAAACATTCTGGTAGCACGGTAACAGAAAGCATTCTCCATATTGCAAAAAATGAAATTCTAAAAAATAAAATTCTAAAATAAACTACATTATGCATGAGTGTAAGATTTTATGAAATTAACCTTCAAGCAAGAGAAATTTTCTATGTTTAGACAACTATCTTGAAGTAATAACTAGCAAGATCATAAAATTCGCAGCTATTTATGTATTTGCAAAAAATGAAATTCTAAAAAATAAAATTCTAAAATAAACTACATTATGCATGAGTGTAAGATTTTATGAAATTAACCTTCAAGCAAGAGAAATTTTTTATGTTTCGACAACTATCTTGAAGTAATAACTAGCAAGATCATAAAATTCGCAGCTATTTATGTATCAAATGACGTATACAACAGGTTATATTGTACTTGCATCATTTACCTTTATATACAGAAAAACGAAAATTCTTTGTACTTGCATCATTTACCTTTATATACAGAAAAACGAAAATTCTGTACTTGAGGTCACAAAGATAAAAACGAAAATTCTGTACTTGAGGTCACAAAGATTCGCCTACTGTTCTTCTCATACAAAGAACGCTTATGTCAAGTTATCGTTGCTTCTGTTTCTGGACAGAATTAGGCTTTTATGAGCGTACTGCTATCTTAAGATAAAACTCAGGAATGCCGTGCACATAAGGCTGTCAACTTTAGATAAGTGCTACGACAGTGCACTAGGGTTTGTTCCGTTGCATTTAAATTACTGTAATTTTAACATGTCTGACCAAAAGCAAAATTCTTTCCCTTATGGTAATAGAGTCAAAACAAATGTCTGTTTTGAAAACTGTGATTGATAGCCGAGTGTCAAAGCTGGCGCCTGGCGCATTGGTAAATGTTATGGTTTAAAACAAAAAAAAAAGAAACAGAGGCCATGGATCGAATCCCAAAAGACCTGTGCTATTACCATGATTGGTGGCCAAAGATATGACAAACATAAATCTTTGAATATGATACTATGGCCAGCGTATTTATTATCTCAATTTTCAATATGATTTGCCGAACACCAATATAAAAGCACATGAGTTAAAAGAATTTGGCAACGGCGTTTTCTTATACAATACAGCAATTATGGTGGTTCCATTAACATCAAACAAACTCCAAAACGAATCGCAGCTTTAAACAGTGTAATCGGGAATCGCAGCTTAAACAGTGTAATCGGTTCAAGTATTTCGTCAAGCAATTGGCAACTATCCAAATAATGAAACCTATGCAAGCATATATAAACAAATTCGTCAATCTATAACAGTTCAGAGGTGTTATAACAGTTCAGAGGTGTTACGAACTGGTCTATCAAACTAGATTGCGAAAATAATATATATATGCATTCAGAATCTCCACGCAGGCTCTGATACCAATGTTAGTTGATTTTCTTAATACAGTGGAATAAATTCGAACCTGAATCCATTTGCTAATCGAATCCTCTGTTCTTCTTGCTACGAGCTATTTCTCTTGCGGCTACGAGCTGTTCCTCTTGTTCAAAACGGAAATCGAGTTTTCACAAAACCCTCTGCTGAAACCCTCTGCACAGACTGGAAATCGATTTCTCTCTCTTACCCTGCTGCCATACTCCTTCAGATCAATCAGATGGGTAAACTGAGGGTTCTTTTATGGGCAGAGAGAGGACCGGTTTCCCCAAGACCGTTATACTCCACCTGTCCATCAAAGTAGGAGATTCGACACCGTTTCAAAAACTGTTACCAAGAACTGTTCGTAACTGTTTCGTAGAACTGTAACGGCTGCCAACACATCCGGCTGCCAACACGTTCCGTCTGTTCATATGGGTTAAAAACTAATTCGAGAAATTAGTCTTACAGCCCAATGTAATAGAGTTGTTTGTAGAAGAGGAGTGGTTGTGCTATCGAATGGATTGACCAACAAATAGGTTGGAAATGTGCATCAAAGGCCACATAGAAAGTGTTAACCCCTTTATGGAATTATCTAAATCATGGACAGGAACATTCTCTGAAGTGAGTTGGTTACAGAGAGACGTCTGATGAGTCGGGGCAGTACGTACAGATGATCCGTGAATATCTGTGCTAGAGGAAATGGGATTAATTTGTTGGTGAGAGTCGAATGACCGAATAGGTATTATTGTTCATTACGACAAAGAGATCGAATCTGTTAAAATGGAAACAATTATTGATGATAATAAAAGACAGTAGGAGATTTGCGGCTTAAAGGCTGAATAATTCGAATGGGTAAAGACGGATTGGAAAAGCGTGGGTGTAGTTACAGGAGTTTGGACTGGTTCGAAGGGCTCTATTTTCAAGAAACACACGAAATAGAGATAATGTTATAGGTTGTTGCAGAGAGAAAAAAGCATGGGCAGTGGGTTTACTAAGTCAGGAATAATGGAGGGTTGTAGGGTCGGAAATGTTGGGTTGCAGAGACCATTTGGGAAGTGTACAGACACTTATAGATACAACAACATCATCAACACTTATGCATTCATACATACAACAACATCAGCAGACACTTGTGTATTTCTGTTATATTTAAAACAACATTCCAAACGCATAAATAGAACTCACATTTGTTTATGGATAGAAGGTTTAGGTGGCCTTAAATAACTAAATTATATATTAAATATCCAGGGACAAGAAGTTTAAACCAATTACATAATGCGTACATACCTCGAGCTGATGTAGAAAAACGTTTTTTTTGAGAGGGAAGGTTTCTACAACCTCAGCCTCATCCATTAGTCATTTGTTCAGACCTTTTAGAGAGAAACTTAGCACAGAGGTTGAAGGATAAGATTGACAGAAAGAGAGAAAGAAGGGAATGAGCGAAACTAGGGTTTATGAGAACAACACGACACAAGTCAGAGAATAAGTTAAATACTTGTACCAGCAATTACTGTAATAATTAACATCGTATTGGTAATGTGACGTCATCTTGGTAACTTTGCAGAAAACTTGGTTGCTCCAAACTCTCAGCTCAGTTTGGTTTTATATGAAAGCGTTTTTCCACAAATACACCGATCTTTATCACTGGGAAGTATGGATGATCGAAACTCTGAAAAATGAGTTTAGACCAATTCTCGTCCCTGATCAGAACCGAAGAAATCTTCTTCCCTTTTCCCTTGGAGGACGAGACAATGAATTACACATAAGAAAGAATGAACTGTCATCATCTATGAGATTAAGAACGACGGACGCGTTCTGCAACAGTTGTTCCTATTTTCCACCCATCGAAGTGATTGATGTCGAGATTGAAGAATCCCAATTGGAAGATACAGTTCTCAGAAATCCCGATCTGATTACCAATTAGAAAGGCTTGTAATCCTTTGCCGCATCACAAGGTGGAAGAAGATTATCTTAAATCTTCTTTTATGTTATTTTCACTCCCGGTCCTGAAACCGATGAGATGCTCTGCTACCACCCGATACTGTGAATCGTAACAATCTCTTTAAAGAGTTTCCCTATATCGTTTGGGTTTTGAATATATAGACACACGTTATGTTCTATACTTTGTCCACTCAAAGGAGAGACTTAAAAATATCTTATGACTTTGTCCACTCAAAGGAGAGACTTAAAAATATCTTATCTTAAATAACACGAGTTGAAAAAGTAAAACAATTTTTTTTTAATAATCAATTTCGTAAGAATCTTCTCGTTCTATGTGTTTTTTATTATTTCGTTATCCTTGATCAAGGCAGAGGATTTTTACAAGCTATAAATTTGACAGATTTTTTTGAAGGCAAAGGATTTTTACAAGCTATAAATTTGACAGATTTTTTTGAAGGCAATGAATAAAGTTAGGGCTTAAGAGAGCAACACAACACAAATTAGATAATAAGTGAATACAGGTAACAACCGTTATTGTAAAAATTAACATGTAGTATGTAGATTGGGTACTCATTTAGTTATGACGATAACATGGTCGTTTATCCATGGTCGTTTGTTAATGTCGATCTGAGAGCGCTGGTTTGAGTCGCCCAATCTAATAGACTTGTCTGTAGAAGAGGACTGGTTGTGCTATAGAATGGATTGACCAACAAATAGTTTGGAAATGTGCATCAAAGGCCACAAAGAAAGCGTTAACCCCTTTATGGAATTATCTAAATCATGGACAGGAACATTCTCTGAAGTGAGTTGGTTACAGAGACGTTTGATGAGTTGGGGCAGTACGTACAGATGATCCGTGAATATCTATGCTAGAGGAAATGGGATTAATTTGTTGGTGAGAGTCGAATGACCCAATAGGTATTATTGTTCATTACGACAAAGGGATCGAATCTGTTAAAATGGAAACAATTGTGGATGATAATAAAAGACAGTAGGAGATTTGCGGCTGAAAGGCTGAATAATTCGAATTGGTAAAGACGGATTGGAAAAGCGTGGGTGTAGTTACAGGAGTTTGGACTGGTTCGAAGGGCTCTATTTTGAAGAAACACGCGAAATAGAGATAATGTTATAGGTTGTTGCAGAGGAAAAAAAGCATGGGAAGTGGGTTTACACAAATGTTAAGTCAGGAACAATAGGGGGTTGTAGGGTCGGAAATGTTGGGTTGCAGAGACCATTTGGGATGTGTACAGACACTTATGCATACATACAACAACATCATCAGACACTTGTGTATTTCTGTTATATTTAAAACAACATTCCAAACGCATAAATAGAACTCACATTTGTTTATGGATAGAAGGTTTAGGTGGCCGTAGATAACTAAATTATATATTAAATATCCAGGGACAAGCAGTTTAAACCAATTACATAATGCGTACATACCTCGAGCTGATGTAGAAAAGCGATTTGTTTGAGAGGGAAGGTTTCAACAACCTCAGCCTCATCCATCAGTCATTTGTTCAGACCTTTTTGAGAGCAACTCAGCACAGAAGTTGAAGGATAAGATTGACGGAAAGAGAAAAAGAAGGGAATGAATGAAACTAGGGTTTAGAAGAACAACACGACACAAGTCAGAGAATAAGTTAAATTCCCGTACCAGCAGTTACTGTACTAACTAAAATCGTATTGATAATTTGACGTCATCTGGGTAACTTTGCGGAAAACTTTGTTGTTCCAAACTCTCAGCTTAGTTTGCTTTTATATGAATGTTTTTTTGCCCAAATACACCGATCTTTATCACTGGCAAGCATGGATGGTCGAAACTCTGAAAAATGATTTTAGGTCAATTCTCGTCCTTTATCAGAACCGAAGAAAGCTTCTTCCCATTTCCGTTGGGGGATGACACAATGAATTCCAGATAAGAAAGAATGTACTGCCGTCATCTATGAGATTAAGAACGACAGACGCGTTCTGCAACAGTTGTTCCTATTTTCCACCCATCGAAGCGATTGATGTTGAGAATAAAGAATCCCAATTGGAAGATACAGTTCTCAGAAATCCTGATCCGATTAACAATTAGAAAGGCTTGTAATCCTGTGTTGTAGGAAGCTACCTTTGCCGCATCACCCAGATTTTTCTGAAGTAGCAACACAAGGTGGAAGAAGATTATCTTAAAAATTCTTTTATGTTATTTTCACTTCCCTGTCCTGAAACCGATGAGATGCTCTGCTACCACACGATACTGTCAAACGTACCAATCTCTTTAAAGAGTTTTCCAATATCGTTCGGATTTTGAATGTATAGACGTATTCAACGGATATATAATTTAATCTCCAATTAATGAAAAATCTTCCTCTAACGGGTAGATAATTCACTTTTTCCCTATCTCTACTACCATATGTATTGCTTCAACGGATAGATAGTCTTTGTTTTCAAACGGATAGAAAATGTGCTTTTACTGGACAGATAAACTGCTTTTTCCTTTTTAACGGATAGATAATCTTGGTCTTAAACAGATAGAGAATGTACTTTTTAAATGACAGAGAAATTGCTTTTTTTTTTCTTTTAACGGATAGATAATAGATAACTTGGTTTTATAGTGTAACAAATACATAATCCACTTTTTACTTTCGGATATCTTAAATCAACTTCCATTAGAATCACTTCGTTTCAATAAATAGAAATTTACCTTTACCTCCATTCAAAGGTGAGCAATAACAATGCAGTACTATATACTCTATTGAATATATATTTTAATATATATATCAAAGTGATCAAAGGATATATATTAATCCCACAACTTTGAGTACTATCAATCCCACAGCATTGAATATTAGGCAGGCAGCAGACTGATTATTACTCACCCAGAACTTGTTATCATCTCCGTATTTCAACCCACGTCATGTTCTCCGAAATATAAGGTATCCTAACGGGAGTATATAGGGATTTAATATGCACGTAACTAGATTATGTCGAATCACATTTCGAGTCGTTTATATAAAGAATTCCATGTAACTGTCCATTCAAAGGTGAGCAATAACAATGCAGTAATTATATACTCTAATATATTTTAATATATATATCAAAGTGATCAAAGGATATATATTAATCCCACAACATTGAGTACTATCAATCCCACAGCATTGAATATTAGGCAGGCATCAGACTGATTATTACTCGCCCAGAACTTGTTATCATCTCCGTATTTCAACCCACGTCATGTTCTCCGAAATATAAGGTATCCTAACGGGAGTATATAGGGATTTAATATGCACGTAACTAGATTATACCGAATCAACATTTCGAGTCGTTTTATATAAAGAATTCCATGCAACTGTAAAAGCTAAGAATTTAATTTTTCATATTTACTTTTTTTTTTTTTTTTTTTTTATATGTTTTTAAATATTGAATGTTGTTTTAATTTTATTTATTTATAACATTTATTTTCTCAAATTTTAATGAAAAAAAAAAAAATATTTATATATATAATAAAATTGAATATATATATATATATATATATATTAATTCAATTAATTAATTAATTAATTCAAGTGAAAAGTTTTTATTATTTTATATTTTAAATATATTAAAAGTTTATTATTCTTTGTTATTGACATGTTTTTAAATATTGATTGTTGTTTTAATTTTAATTATAATATTTATTTTCAAATTTATGAAAAAAGAAATATATATATATATATCTGTGGTGTGAGTGGAGTGAGTGAAGAGAGAGAGAGAGATACACAAGTAATCTAATGGTTAAAAACATGTGTTTTTCTTAAGAAGTCAAACCAAACCAGAGGGTAGGGTACAGCACCCCATCTTTGAGTTGAGGGGATCCCTTGTTCCATAAACAAGGGGGTCCCATACACCACTCTCTCTTTGGTTTTGAGTAACCTAAAATGAATTAATTATATATATATATATATATATATATATATATATATATATATATATATATATTAAAGTGAAAAGATAAAGAGAGATTTTATAGTTGTTTAATTAATTTCAACCTATCATATTGTTGTTTCATACTAACAAACATTTTTTAATATGAATGATGCTTTATATATTAATATTTTCTAATAATTGTTATTGCATGAGAATAAGTAGGTGTTTAATAGCAGTATGGAGCTATGTTGTGAGGTTAATTTGATATTAGATTAAATAAAGTTATATTAAAAAAGTGATACATCCACAAATAACTATTATACAAAAATGTATTACAAAGTATTAATATGAATTTTAATTACATGAAATTTTATCATTCAAATAAAATAACTATTATACAAAATTGTATTACAGGTCATTAATATAGATTTTAAGTACATGAAATTTTATCACTCAAATAATATATATTTATGTAACTTGTATTCATATAAACATATATTTTCTCCAATTTTAAAAGATAAAATCTAGATTGATAAATAAACTATTAAACATGCATATCTAATTATTAATAATATGTATTTTTAAGAAATTAATATTCAACAAAAAAAAATATTATTAATTAATAAAAAATATTTGATATTAAAAATATTTTATTATTTGATCTTTATGTATGTTTAATATATTTTAAATATAATTAATTGTATTATATTTTTAGTATTATGTTTTTTAGTATTATGATAAAAAACAATTTAAGATGAATCTAAGTTGGTGTATAAGAGATTGTTCTTAATATATATTTAGGAAATGTTAACTTACACAACCCATAAGTGATACATCAATAATTATAAATGTTAATATTAGACCAAGAAAATTTTCTTCAATATCAACTTAAACATTCACATTCAATATTATTTATTACTTATTATATAATATTTTGAAAAATAGTTATCCAATTAGATCTTCTATATAATATAATTGGCTAAAGATCTCTACTTGTTGCATTATTTATATACAAAATAGAAATGTTGCTAAAGATCTCTACTTGGCTAAAGATCTCTACTAAGTAGAAATGTTGACTACTTTGTGTAATGAGTGAAAAATTAAAAATGATTTTATATACAAAATTAAAATTTGAAAAAAAAAATTCTTTACACATTATACAATTTAAGTTTATTATTTTATAAAACATTTTTATTTAATATTACAATTACAATATTATTTTGTAAATTTTTTTTATTTAATATAATTTAATACCATAATTAAAATGAAAAAACTTATAATTCTTATAAAAAATTGTATACAAATCAATATAAAATGATTAAGTACATGAAATTTTGTCATCCAAATAATCTATATTTATTATTTATGTAATTTAAAAATATTATTATATATTCATATTAAAATATCTTTTTCCAATTTTAAAAGATAAAAACTAGATAAATAAATACAACTATCAAACATACATATCTATACATAACATACATATTTATACAAGTTATACAATTTAAGTTTCTTATTTTATAAAACATTTTTATTTAATATTACAATTACAATATCATTTTGTAAAATACTTCTATTTAATACCATAATTAAAATGAAGAAATGTATATCTCTTATACAAAAATGTATTCAATCCCTCAATATAAATTGATTAAGTCTACTAACTTTTATAATCCAAATAATCTATATTTATGTAACTTGAAAATAATATTATGTGTTAATATTAAAACATCTTTTCTTCAATTTAAAAAAATAAAAACTAGATAAACAAATACAACTATTAAACTTACATATCTATTATGCATTTTTAATAAATTAATTTTCAATAAAACTAAATATTATTAATTAATTAATAAAAATATGTAACCTGAAAATATTATTATAAGTCAATATTAAAACATCTTTTCTCCAATTTTAAAAGATAAAAAATAAAAAAACAAATACAACTATTAACCATGCATATCGTATGCATTTTTAAGAAATTAATCTTCAACATAACTAAATATTATTAATTAATTAAATTAATTAATAAAAAATATTTGGTATTAATTTTTTTATTATTTAAGCTTTTTATATATGGATAATCTCTTTTAAATATAATTACTTTTATTAGTTTACCTTTTAGTACTATGATAAGAAATGTTAAAGACAATATGTTTTTATTTTTCTAAGGAAAAATGATCTCTTTTAAATATAACTACTTTTATTAGTTTACATTTTAGTAGTATGATAAAAAATGTTAAAGACAATATGTTTTTATTTTTCTAAGGAAAAATGTATATATATTCAAGGAGAAAATAAATACAATCATCTGGCATATGCACACAAAAAAATACTTTTTCATTAAGAATTTGGTCATAAAACTTTTAAATCTTCATTCTCAAAGATTCATAGCGAGATTCTACTATAAGGGAATTACTTTCCATACCATAACAAGTCCTTTGAAAAAAAATCCTAAACAAAAACCAAGAAATTTAGAGATCATGGATCAAGAGCTATCTATCTTCCAGTAAATGCCCTTATTAAAATTCATGTAGCATGAACAAGGTAATATAGAGACTTCTTTAGAGATTTTATCCATTGTCTAATTCAATTCTCTGTATATGTTAGTGAAATCAATTTGAGCAATTAACTTGAGATTTCCTTAAATTGATCTTTTAGTGGCCTCATGAAGATATTGTGTAATTGAACAAAACCAGATAAGAAATTAATGACAAGATGAGAGTCTCCAAAAGTCTATAGATAATCAAACCCTTGGTGTAGAGTAAACTATAAGAGAAAAAATAAATCCATAAAATCACTGAAATTATTTGTTCATATGCCTACAATAGCTTTGAAGTGAAAATATATGATCCAAATGAAAAAGAAATCAACATCCACAAATAGAGTCACTGCAAGCACCATAAGAAAAACACAATAGCTTGGAATTGTTCAACTAAAGCTCACCCACACACCTTGGTTGCTTATACGCTAGTCTATTCTTGTAAAAGGGGAGTAATCTCAAACACTAAGATGATATTTTGATTCGTGAATGAGAATTTTATAGCCTACCCTTCTCACCAACACAGAGTACTCTTTGAAACAACTACAATCATAGTTTTCATTATTATAAAAACTCAACTCGCAAGCTAAAATCATTTTGAATAGAAAAACAAAACATTCAACCACTCGAGGTCGAATCAACCAAATGAAAAAGAGTCAAAATACTAGAAGTGAAACTCCCAAAAGTCGAGTTGGATGGAACTAAGTTCAACCAATTCGATTCATATAGAAGAAAATTCGACCAAGTCAAGTCAGATGCAAGTTTGGTCAATCAAGTGAACCAAACTGATGAGACAAAAGCCTAGTCAATCATAGGGTGGATCTCATCGGCTATTAATTGTTATTGACCAAATGGGGAAAGGGAAAAATGAATCTTGGTGAAATCGAAACATTTATGGGTGATTCAAATCGACCAAAAACTAAGAGAATAATTTAGAGGTTCAATTTGACAACCAACAGTTGGGAATAATGTTTAGAGGGATAATTTGACAAGCCACAAGTTTAGTTTACTGACCCAAATGGACCATATTGCTATAAAAAAAACTCAAACAATAACTAGCATAAAAATCTATTTGCTAAAAAATGCACTGTAGAGACCCTACTTAATTAAATACAAAATTTAATACAATTAACATATAATTACCTTCTCATACATAAATTATTCATTCACATCATAAGCATAAATATTCTGTAGAAATTAAAATCTATCTATAGCATGAAAATAACTCAACAATTCATAATAAAATACTTGCTTCTGATGCTAATTCCTGTCGATGTGGTTGTCCCTTCCCTGTTGCCTTGTTGCTGCCTTGCCTAGCCTAATGCACTGATCAACTCTGCCCAAACTGACTAACCTCCCAGTCAGCTAGGAGTAGTCTTTCCGTCTCCCTATCTCTGGGAAACCGAAAGGAATACTGGCCCTCGTGCCCAAAACCCCCAGCAAACTAGTGCCCCCTGCTTCTGATTCACCAAAAATCCCCAAAGCCAAACTCCTCACACGAGAGGTCTCCACAGAAAATCTTCGAGACAACTATATTCTCCCCCTCAAAATGCTTCCTGCTCCCCCTCAAAAGAATAATCCTCTTCCCATAAGACTCCTCCCGTCATATCCCTCCTTCACTGACTCTCTTCCCCCTCATTAATTTCCTTATCCTTGTATTCATTATCTTATCCCCTTATTTAATGTCTTATCTTCTTAATTAATGTTTCTTCCCCCCCCCTCCCACGTATATGTAAATCTTTAATATAT
>SNQJ01S0042015.1:93030-115329 GCA_010110895.2 Picea sitchensis
ATTATATATATCACTCTGTATAGGTGAGGCTTCTTACAGGTTTGAAGCTTTTATAGGTGAGGCTTCTCATAGGTCTGAGTGTGAACAGACCTCCATCAATCTTACAATAGTTTCTAAGCTTTTCTGGTGGTTTACTTCTGGGTCGATTCTAAGTAGGTGGTAGGCCCTTGTCTCTAGATTTTGAACAAAGCTACGATACCATTGTGTAGAGACCCTACTTAATTAAATACAAAATTTAATGCAATTAACATATAATTGCCTTCTCATACGTAAATTATTCATTCACATCATAATCATAAATATTTTGCAGAAATTAAAATCTATCTACAACATGAAAATAACTCAACAATTCATAATAAAATACCTACTTCTGATGCTAATTCGAGTCGATATGGTTGTCCCTTCCTTGCTTCCTTGCTGTTGCCTTGCCTAGACTGATGTACTAATCAACTCTGCCCAAACCAACTAACCTCCCAACCAGTTAGGAGCAACCTGCCTAGCTCCCTAGCTCCAAGAAACCGAAAGGAATCCTGGCCCCGTGCCCAAAACCCCCAGAAAACTGGTGCTCCCTACTTCTCATTCACCAAAAAACCCCAAATCCAAACTCCTCACACTAGAGGTCTCCACAAAAAATCTTCCACAAACCTATATTATCCCCCTCAAAATGCTTCCTCCTCCCCCCCAAAAGAATAATCCTCTTCCCGTAAGATTCCTCCCGTCATATCCCTCCTTCACCGACTCTCTTATCCTTTTATTCATTATCTTATCCCCTTATTTAATGTCTTATCCTCTTATTTAATGTTTCTCCCCCCCCCACCGTATATGTAAATCTTTAATACACTAAATTATTAACCCCCTTTAATTCTTTACTCAATTAATTAATGAGTCAATTAATAATTAATTAATCATGGACAAATAACTAATAATAATTAATTAGTTAATATTATTTAAGAAATAATCATTGTTTAACTAACATATTAGGACAGTGGGATTATCAAATTAATTATAATTAAGTATCCCTATACATCTATTTAAGCAAGGTTGTTACATGCACATACATCCATTAAGTTACAGTGCACACCGTTTACCATTCATAAAAAATGCAACCATAAACAATCATAACACATAAACTTGGAATTTACCCTCGAAAACCAAACGAGAAAACCAACATTATTTTGGCTTCGACTAAGCTCTTTATTATTTGGAAATGACAAGTTACAAGCTCTCTGGTTCATCTCTATGCTCCTAAATGACATCTGGGAAGCCTCTCTACATCATCTGTAGCCAAATAACCCCCACCTCATGATGGGGATACATGATATAGAAGACTGATTCGACTCAAATGATAGCTAGAAGGTTATGCGTCCCCAACATTTCAACTTCTCTCTAGTCTGTTTCTCCTTCTTTTCTTTATTTGTTTATCTTTTCTCCCATGTTGTAAGGGTCTCATTAATGTCTCATTATTTATTTATGTACAACAATAGATTGCATGAATTCACATATATTACATACACAAATTGGACATCAATCGTGATGGAATGGGTCCCTTCACACCAACAATTTTATTTCCTTCATCGTCCATAGCCTTCAACAATGCATGTATTGATCATATTAGAGCCTGTGTCGATAGCCAATTTTTCTTATCGGATCTGATTCATACCAAAACTATCCATTAGGAGGCCTTTAGTCACCAAACAATTCCAATTATAGATGAGGGAGCTTGCTTTAAATATGGTTCATCTCATGCCACTTCACTTTCCTTGAAGTTTGTCCCTTGAGACCAATGTGCCACATTTTTTGTTGTCCTATGCAATTTGTCCACTCCTTGTGTTGCATAACTATGTCTTCCTTCAACTCATCAAGTCCATGAGGTGTGTGGTCCTCAACAGTTGAAAGAACCTGATGTTCTTCCTCCTCATCGAACATGGAGAGTTTGAACAACTTCAAATTTTCCACATTCAGCACTGAGATGGTATGCATATAAGGTAGGATTTTCAGTCTAAAGGATCTGATTTGAAGATAGAGAAGACAAGTGGAAATAATTGATTCAATCTTAGTAGAAAAAATATGCAGTTATCAGTTGTAGTATATTTGAAGAATCTCTCAGAATATTGAAGTGACATATGGATCGACATTATGTGGAGTTGAGTGGTAGAGTTATGGACAATTTTGTGACATATGGATAGAGATGAATTCATGAGATATTTGGTGGGTCTAGAAGACAATACATGACATGAACCAGGTAATATGCATTGCAATGCAGGAAATCATGAGCTCAAGAGGAAAGAATGCGCTCAAGAGGAAAGCATGATCCTAGACATATATGGTTGTCCTAATAGAACATCGCAAACTTCCACTGGGCCAACATCACATAATACCTCATGTTTGAAGGGCTTGATGCCATAGGACAAGTGGAATTATTGACTAACATGAAGATCTTGACCCCGGAGAAGCCACCCGATGTTGTATGGCTGCAGGTGTGGTGTTGCTCGGAAACCCAACTGCTTGACAACCTCTGTTGAGATGACGTTATTTTGGCTTCCTCTATAAACAATAAAATGCAGTGGGGTCCCCTTCACCCACATTTTTAAATGGAAGAGTTGCTCCCCCTCCTCAAGATCCTCTTCTACTTGGATTGTTGTAGTTTCGATAGTAGCAGTGGGTTCTGCATCAATGATCTGTCTCCTTTTATTATTTTTTGAATCAGGGTCTAAGTAGAGGTTTGACTCTTTATCTTTGAGCTCATACACCAATGATTGTATTGAGCGACATTCATCGGTGTTGTGCTAAGGGATGTTGTGGAACTCCCACCACTTTCTAGTGTCTTTCTTAGACTTATCATTACCCTTCTTTGCCTACATATCAGATTGGCTCCCTTGAGGTTGGCCTTCCTTGCTCTGTCCATGCTTCTCCTACTTACCCTACTGCTTGAATTTCTGCTCGATTTTGATTGCATATCGATAAGCAACTCCCAATGAGGGGATGTCTAAGAAATCCATCTCTATTTGGATGTACTTGTGTAGACCATTGCAGTACTTCAAAAACAGGTGTCACTCGGAGTCTTTCATACCCAACTTTGACCGAAAGGTATGAAGGATGTTGGTGTACTCCGAAACCGTCTGGTCTCTCTTCTAACACACAGTTGTCCATCTCATGTATTGGTCATCATAGTTTCCTACAGGGTATAACTCCTTCTTTAGGGAATCTACAAAGGCCTCCCAAGTGGGTTCTCTTCCAAATAGTGTAGATTCATCCGAGGTGTACCTCTCCCAGTAACCTTCCCACTAAGATCTGATGGGGAAGGGATTTAAGGAGTGCGAAGGTGATCCTTTCACTGTCAATTTTTTTTTGGACAGAGTAATAACCATCTAGCATATTCAACCATTTTTCTAGAGAATTTTCATCTATCTGGCCTTCAAATAAGGGGATATCAAAATTGACTTGTACTTTGAAGGGTGTCGCAGTTGGAAATTGGTTGCTTGTTGAAGATTCCTCAACTTTCGTCATTGGTAGTATTCGAAGGATTTAAGAGAAGTTGTCCATCATCTTGTTCCTTTGTCATACGAGGGATTCCTTAAGCAATGCCTTGAAAGGATCTCCTGCTCTTTCATATTTCTTTTCTTTTGCCATGGGAGGTCAGTTGGGCTAGAGAGAGTGGTTTTCCTCAAGAGAAACTATCTCGATACCCAAATTTCTATACCCTTACCTCGTCGGGGACCTGCTCTAAGAAATGAAAAGGAGCATATTGCTCTCATACCACTAATATAGATTATTTTGAGAATTACATGAAGGAAGAAATATAATCTAGATATAACAATGTAATTCTGACATCCCAAAAAAAAATAAAGTATTTTTGAAATTTAAATTTGTTGGATATTTATTTCGTGTTTAGTAAATTCGAATTTGGAAAATTTTTGCTATTTATGGCAATTCCGAATTTTGAATTTGATAATTGTAATTAATTATTATGACTATTGGGAAAAGACCTGATTTGACCCAACTAACTATTTAACTATGACACTTGTATGAAAATAGAATATTTTATATTGATTGCAGGAGGACAAATGGAACAACCATGTTAAATTTAGCTGACCATGACTCCATGAGTGGGGAACATGTTGGAACAACCTCTAGGCTTATTGTTACAAGTGGAAAATCAGTGATTTGTCCATTAGCAGCCCCTGAAAATCAGGGATTTAGAAAAGATGCGAAAATTCCCAAGGGAGGGAAAAAGACCTAGGCAAATTGATAAATAACATATGTGAGGAGGTAGGACACTGCCAAGTATGCTGGGAAAGAGACTATTGATTTTTAATTGTTGTTATGAACACTACTGAGTAAGTGTGAGGCAAGAGGAATCTACTGGAATTGAAGGACATTGTTGAGGAGGAGTCTCCAAGATCGCTCTGATGGATTCATGGTCAGGCTAGGGGGTGAATCGAGCAAGTGATTTTGGCTGCCCTATTCTATGGTTGGGAGGAACGTGGATGTTACCTTTGTATTTCCATGAATTGGTTTAGATATGTTAAATTCCTCCTTTTGCGCTTGAATGATTTTTGGTATCTAATATTATGCATCTGTTGGTGTTAAGTTGAAATAATTTCCATGGATGATATATGTTCGATTGTATGAAGTTTTCAGTCAAAAGTTAAAATTCTATGCAGAATTACCTATGTACACCTGAACTTGAAAGAACAGATCTATCTATAGGGGTACATTTGTTTTTGTAACTGAAATATTAGGAAGATCTATCCATAAATAATTGCAGTTGAGCAAGTGTGTATCTATGTTACATATCAACTTATGTATATATATATATATATATATATATATATATGATTACAGTTTATTATTTGTTGTAGGAATGATTGTATCTATATGGTTTATGCATGTTATATATTGGATAATCATCTATTCTATTAAAGAATATACTTATATTACTACTATATTGGTGACCCTTTGTCATCATAGGTTCCACGTACAAGTGTACAAGTTTATAAACAACATATATTGTCTGTAGTAGTAATAGAATTGAATCTGGACATTGAACGATATTACAAAACTACTGTGTTTTAGTCATGCCTAGCAGAGATCTATTCTGCGCGAAGCATTAAATTCATCATGTAATTTCTGAAACTTCAAGTCCTGGAGAATCTTCTACCTGTCATGAGATCATCATGAGTCATACGACTTTAAGGGTCATTTTTGTAGTGAATTTTCAAACCTGTGTAAACATTTGTAGAAAAATGGAAAGAATTTCAGAAGTATTATATCCATTTTAACTGTACATATTTAAAGGCCCATTGATTTAATAAGGGGTTTATGAAGTATCAAATAAACTTATGACTGCAGTTATGAATATACATATGAAAATGTTCATTCAGTAATCGTTATAACGGATGGCATAGAATTAGTAACATACAATTGTAAAGGAATATGCCAAAATAAAAAAGCAGAGACATAATTCACGTTACACTGATAAATCTCAAACTCTTCTTAATACCTAAGTCTTAGATTCCAACTACACCGGCTTGACAAGAAAATGATTAACTTAGACATTCGTACGTTTGGAAAACAAGGTATTTAGTTCCAGGAAAAAGAATTGGAGTACCCTCGGATTAAACACAAAAGAAAGATAGGTCTAAACTATTACAGATCCAGGATAAAACATTTCAAGAGAAAACACAAGTGTTTTTATTTACCAACACTCTTATAGGTATGCCAAGGACCTACGATGCCAAAACCGAATTGAAGTAAGGCTACAAGAGATGGAAATAAAATACCATTCACAATTCATTTCATTTCAGAAATGTCGAGAAAATAGTCCCAGTATAGGGAAGAAATAAGTCATAATTTTCATTCGAATAATTCTTAATACAAGTGATAGTAAGAAATCGATTTAATCTTTGGGTAATTATATAAAATTTAAAGTTGACTCTCGAAACTCGACTGTGAGAAGGAGTAACGAAGTTAAAAGCTAACACACAGCGAACCAATTACAGAAATGGTTCCTCGGTTGAATTCTTCTAGCATTAACTGTCTAGGCCTTCTTAGTAGGGGAAAAATGGAACCCGAGTACCTATTAAGGGGAGTTTAAATATCCATGCGTGTTTCCTCACATGGTCAAAACCCCTGCACAGAGTTGCGAAGAACACCCTTATGTTATGTTCAACAAAAATACAAATAAAAAAAAGGAAACGAGTACAACATTAGGAAAGAGTTCGCCAAAGTAATACTTAACTTAAGTGGAGGGACATGATATCCTTCGCCATCGCTACGAACCGTGTAATTATCCAGACTTAGAAGGGGAAGAGGATTCCTAGACTTCCTGATGGGTACCCTCGTAAAACCAAAGGGGCCCATCATTAGCGTTAAGAATCAATGAATGACCAAAACAAGAACAGAACAGAGAACCAATACACGAATGCTGAAACATGGCCAAATTGCATAATAAGACTAAACTCAAGAACCATCTTATAGAAATATAATGAAACAATAGAACAGAACCAATGATCTATCTAACACTTTGCAAATAAGTTTTAAGGAAATGCAGGGTCAACACGATGCGAAAACTCCAAATGCACATGCCTTGTAAGACTCTTAGAAAGAGTAAAGGGGGCACGCAAAACATAACCCAAGCATCTTTAACTTCAGTCAGAGTATAATCCTTGCTTAAGGGTTTATCCAACTACTATTTCTTTCTGGGAGACTCTCAAATAAGGAAAAATTACAGTCTTACAAATTATCGAGGAGTATTAGGAGAACAGTGATAGATGAACCCCTTTTCTTTTCACAACTCAGATAGAAATAACTTGCTACAGGGATTCCAGAATAATGGAAAAAATAGGTTTAGCATACAGGCATGTATAAGACCCTAACCCATTTAAACATACGATTTCTTTTTCGACGAAGAATAACCTGGAATAGTAACAAAAAGAACGACGAGTACCGGAGGAGAGAAAGAAGGGCCTACCAGCAATAAACAAGATAATACCAGAACAGTAAGCCAAAAAAGGACAAAAGAAATCCTACAGTAAAATTATTATCTTAGGATAGATACTTACAAATCCCTCAGAGTCCGTGGTCACCTTTATCAAAAACAAAACCGACAAATCCAATGTTAAAGAAAATATTTCGACCCCCTTCCTTGTGTCTCTAAAGTTCTCGGGGTCTTGAAGTTTAGGCTCGTGCGGGTGTATGAAGATGGATGTTAAATAAGAGGTTGGAATCCTAAGTACCAGGCCTATGAATATTTTCCGCATTACTACAAAGTTTTTAACATTTAACCACTTTCAAAGATGAGTATAGCTTAAATGAGTATTGAAGAATAAACACTAGACTATGGACCTGTAATGTTAGGAAAAATAAATTGAATACGTAGGGTATCACGGTTTTAAATATTAAGGATTACTCCCCTTATTATAAATCTATCATACATACTTAGAGCGTAATTCTCTTAGAATTTTTTATTTCTTTTATGATGAAATTGAGGTTTATTACATATGGTATCAGAGAAAGAGTTACAACACTAGGCCTGAACAGGGCCACATTAGTTGCTTAGTATATATTCGGATTTATGTAAAACTAAAAAACCTTATGGTTACAAACGGAAATCATTTTCTTCTTTGTATTAATTATGGCAGCTCAGGACGATGCAGAAATTAGGATGGAAGGAAATCCACAACAAATACCTCCTAGAGATCCAAGACAAAATAGTGATGGAAGCTCACCCACGGAGGTGTTGGAAACAATGAGGAATCTTATTGTTGAACTACAGATTTTCAAATCCGACGATGAAAAATTGAAGAAATCATAGCAAGAACAACAAGAGATAAATGAAGTCATGTTGCACAGTATAGTCACCACGAAAAGCCTAAAGGACGATAACCATGATGAAGAGATCAGCAAAAGGGCCTCCAAGAACTCTGGGCCAGAAATAGAAAAAGGAGATAGTTCGTCTGAAGGAACACCTTCAGCTGAAGACAAAACTAAACTAGACAGAAAAAGAAAACAAGTAGACCACGTTGAAGGAGGATAAGGTAAAAATCCAACAATTCTTAAGATGTTTACCACAGTCCTACAGGGACAGAATTGAGTTTGACAATCCCAAATCCTTGAGTGAAGTATTCAGGAAAGCACTAATGTGATATGACTAGTATAAACAATGGGTGGATTTTCCCAAAGCTTGGAAGGATAAGAAGCAAGATCGAATGAACCAGCGGAAGAAGGGATAACAACAAGCTCCTTATCGAAATGCAGAATTTTTTTTTTCGAGAAAGGATTTTCACTCCAATCATCCAAATACGCAAAGCAGCAGTAAACCAATGAACCTAGGAATGAAGAAGTTTGGGGACATCGCCCACGAGCCATTAAAGTGTTGGGAATGTGGAGAGACTCATTTAAGGAGGAACTGTCCACGTTTAATTTTAGCAAACAAAACTATTGTTCATAATTTGCAGGAAGCCTCGATAGTGGGAGATCTGGGCAGAATCCTGCATCAGATAAATGCAGCCATAGATGGTGGACAAGCTAACCACCAGTCCTCGGTGGTAGAAATCGAAGGTAAAATCAGTAACACTCGAACTTATGTTCTGACTGACCCTAGAGCTACATTAAGTTATATTATCCCTGATGTAATAGAGTCAAATAAACTTAAGAAACTGAAGCACGCAAAATCATGGCTTGTACAACTAGCAACAGGTACTAAAAGGAAAGTAGTTGACTTTATTTCTGATTTTCAGTTCAGCTTAGATGGTCAAAATATAAGAACAAATTCGAACATCCTACCACTAGGATCTTACGATATGATTATAAGGATGGATTGGTTGGAACAACACAAAGTAGTAATAGATTGTTATACAAAGATACTTATCTATAAAGACGATTTTGGCATTGCTAGAACAACCCAAGGTATACCAAAACCGGTATTAGTCACACAATTTTCAGTGATGCAACTCAAGAAATGTATGAGGAAGGGATGTTAAGTTTATTCCATCCAAGTAATGAATCGGTTAGACAAAGAAGATAATCCAAAGTTAGAAGACTTTGTTGTCCTACATGAATTCAAAGACATGTTTGTAGATGAGATACCAAAATTACCTCCTAGAAGGGAAATAGGCTTCTCCATAGACCTGCTACCCAGTTCAGCCCCTATCTCAAAAGCATCATATCGAATGAGTCTACCAGAACTGACAGAATTAAAAATACAATTACAGGAATTGTTGGACAAAGAGTATATCAAACCACATGTCTCAACATGGGGGGCACCAGTCCTCTTTGTGAAAAAGAAAGACGGTACTCTAAGACTATGTATTGATTATAGATAACTGAACAAAATGACTATTAAGAACAAATACCCCTTGCTAAGGATAAATGATATGTTCGATCAAATAGGTGTGGTCAAGATATTTTCAAAGTTAGATTTACGATCCGGTTATCATCAAGTTAGGATAAAAGACGAGGACATAACCAAAACAACTTTCGGAANTCAGTCAGTACTTAGACAAGTTCATGGTAGTATTTATCGACAATATTCTGGTCTATTAAAAATTGAAGGTAGAACATGATGAACACTTAAGTATAGTTCTGCAAACATTGAGGAAACACAAACTATACACCAAATTTGACAACTTTGATTTCTATCTAAAAGAAATACAATATCTAGGGCATGTAACTTCAGCAGAAGGCATTTTCGTAGACCCGAAGAATACAAAAGCCATTATGGAATGGACGGTGCCTAAGGATGTAATGGATATGTGGTCAATCATGGGAATCACCAGATATTACTGCAGGTTTATAGAAGGGTTTTCTAGGATAGCCTACCCTATCACATCATTACAAAAGAAAGGGACCAAGTTTAACTGGTCAGAGAAGTGTCAAGGCAGTTTCAACAAACTGAAGGAGTTATTGACAACTGCACCCATATTGAAGGTAGAAAACCCAGATAAAGACTTCACTATATGTGTTCATGCAAGTAAAGAAGGACTAGGTGGTGTCCTAAATGAGGAAGGATACATTATTTGTTATGGGTCCCGAAAATTAAAAGAACACGAGTGAAATTTATGAGTCACATTTAATAAATTAAGAGGACAAGTAAGGATCTCTTCAAAACTCTTTCACTACTAGTTCTGTTAGTGCCAGTGGTTGGAGTTAGTTAAGCCCGAAAAGGATTAATGAATTGCCACCTTAGGGTTCGCTTCCAACTAAGTAGTTTATTGGGTTACGAACTCTCAGTCAACAGAATAATTTCCAGGGAACCCCTCAAAGTCTGTGGTCACCTTTATCAAAAGAAAAACCAACAAATGCAACGTTAAAGAAAATATTTCGACCCCCTTCCTTCTGTCTCTAAAGTTCTCGAGGTATTGAAGTTTAGGCTCATGTACGTGTATGAAGGTGGATGTTAAATAAGAGGCTGGAATCCTAAGTACCAGGCATATGTCTATTTTCTACATTACTACAAAGTTTTTAGGAAAAAAAAATTGAATACACAAGGTATCATGGTTTTAAATATTAAGGATTACTCCCCTTATTATAAATCTATCATACAGACTTAGAGCATAATTCTCTTAGAAGAATTTTTTTTTTTATGACGAAATTGAGGTTTATTACAGAAATACACAAAAATATAGAAGAGAACACATAAACATAGTGAAACCCAACTTCTATTACTGAATAAGATAGAAAAACATTGTAGAACACAAACTAGAAAAATGGGGTAGCTTATCTCTGAAAAGAAAGAGATGTTGGCTACGCTTCATTCACAAGAAGTTTTACATCACACTCCATTTCATGCTTAAAGGGCCTCCTTCACCTAAATTATATATGAGAGAGTGAGAGGAGAACAATTCCCATTATGCATGTGGGATAAATTGGACTCAGTTTATAAAATGCCATAGGCATGTAAAATACTAGGTCTTCCTAGGCGGTCACCCATCCTAGTACTACTCTAGCCTGAGCACACTTAACTACGGAGTTCTAATGGGATCTGATGCTTTAACTCTATGTTGTAGGCATGTACATAAGACCATTACATGACGTTTGTAATTAACAAATGAAGATGAAATTACATTCCATTCCCCATCAAAAGGGTGAATGTCATGGTTTATCAAAACCATAGGCTCATAATGGTGATTCAGTGGAAAAGGTCGATGGCCACTGAGATCCATATGGATCAGGTTTCCCCCCTCGAAGAGGTAAGTGAACATTATTATAATTAATCAAGGTGATCTTTCTAGTGTTATTCTAGTATTCTTATGGTTATATCATTTCTAGTTGAAATATTTCTATTCTGCATATTATTTTATATCTGGAATACTACAAGTGGTATCAGAGCACTTTCGTTGGCAGAAAATTATGGGCTAATTTTTTTCGAGAGTAGAGATGTATTCCAACATCTTAAATCTACTACAAGATATGTGCCTGATGAACAGTATTTTCAGTCAGTACTTAGACAAGTTCATGGTAGTATTTATCGACGATATTCTAGTCTATTAAAAATTGAAGGTAGAACATGATGAACACTTAAGTATAGTTCTGCAAACATTGAGGAAACACAAACTATACACCAAATTTGACAAGTTTGATTTCTATCTAAAAGAAATACAATATCTAGGGCATGTAACTTCAGCAGAAGGCATTTCCGAAGACCCGAAGAATACAAAAGCCATTATGGAATGGACGGTGCCTAAGGATGTAATGGATATCTGGTCAATCATGGGAATCACCAGATATTACCGCAGGTTTATAGAAGGGTTTTTCAGGATAGCCTACCCTATCACATCATTACAAAATAAAGGGACCAAGTTTAACTGGTCAGAGAAGTGTCCAGGCAGTTTCAACAAACTGAAGGAGTTATTGACAACTGCACCCATATTGAAGGTAGAAAACCCAGATAAAGACTTCACTGTATGTGTTCATGCAAGTAAAGAAGGACTAGGTGGTGTCCTAACTCAGGAAGGATACATTATTTGTTATGGGTCCCGGAAATTAAAAGAACACGAGTGAAATTTATGAGTCACATTTAATAAATTAAGAGGACAAGTAAGGATCTCTTCAAAACTCTTTCACTACTAGTTCCGTTAGTGTCGGTGGTTGGAGTTAGTTAAGCCCGAAAAGGATTAATGAATTGCCACCTTAGGTTTCGCTTCCAACTAAGTAGTTTATTGGGTTACGAACTCTTAGTCAATAGAATAATTTCCAAGGAACCCCTCAAAGTCTGTGGTCACCTTTATCAAAAGAAAAACCAACAAATGCAACATTAAAGGAAATATTTCGACCCCCTTCCTTGTGTCTCTAAAGTTCTCGAGGTATTGAAGTTTAGGCTCATGTACGTGTATGAAGGTGGATGTTAAATAAGAGGCTGGAATCCTAAGTACCAGGCATATGTCTATTTTCTACATTACTACAAAGTTTTTAACGTTTAACCACTTACAAAGATGAGTATAACTTAAATGAGTATTTAAGAATAAACACTATACTATGGACCTGTAATGTTAGGAAAAATAAATTGAATACACAGGGTATCATGGTTTTAAATATTAAGGATTACTCCCCTTATTATAAATCTATCATACAGACTTAGAGCATAATTCTCTTAGAAGAATTTTTTTTTTTATGACGAAATTGAGGTTTATTACAGAAATACACAAAAATATAGAAGAGGACACATAAACATAGTGAGCCCAACTATTACTGAATAAGATAGAAAAACATTGTAAAACAAAAAATTGAAACCCAACTTCTATTACTGAATAAGATAGAAAAACATTGTAGAACACAAACTAGAAAAATGGGGTAGCTTATCTCTGAAAAGAAAGAGATGTTGGCTACGCTTCATTCACAAGAAGTTTTACATCACACTCCATTTCATGGTTAAAGGGCCTCCTTCACCTAAATTATATATGAGAGAGTGAGAGGAGAACAATTCCCATGATGCATGTGGGATAAATTGGACTTAGTTTATAAAATGCCATAGGCATGTAAAATACTAGGTCTTCCTAGGCGGTCACCCATCCTAGTACTACTCTAGCCTGAGCGCGCTTAACTACGGAGTTCTAATGGGATCTGATGCATTGACTCTATGTTGTAGGCATGTACATAAGACCATTACATGATGTTTGTAGTTAACAAATGAAGATGAAATTACATTCCATTCCCCATCAAAAGGGTGAATGTCATGGTTTATCAAAACCATAGGCTCATAATGGTGATTCAGTGGAAAAGGTGGATGGCCAGTGAGATCCATATGGATCAGGTTGCCCCCCTCGAAGAGGTAAGTGAACATTATTATAATTAATCAAGGTGATCTTTCTAGTGTTATTCTAGTATTCTTATGGTTATATCATTATTGTTGTGTCATTTCTAGTTGAAATATTTCTATTATGCATACTATTTTATATCTGGAATACTACAAGTGGTATCAGAGCACTTTCTTTGGCAGAAAATTATGGGCTAATTTTTTTTGAGAGTAGAGACTTATTCCAACGTCTTAAATCTACAAAGATATGTCATTACGTTCATAAACCCATGGTCAGGGAGTGATACATACATGAAATACAAGTGGTATTTAAGCGCACATCTATTCACTAGCCTTGTAACCCCTTTCTATACCCCTTTGAGTGGTAGTGTATAAGAAAACACATGTATATAGATCAACCTAGATATCCTAAATCCCTCCATATATAAACCGATCAAACCTCTTACCACTATAGTGACACCAAGAACAACACTCGGGAAGATACTCTCTAGTACATGTGTAGTCGGGTAGTATGGATAAGGGCATGGCATAGACTCCTTAGTTGGTGCCATGAGATATTTGGTCGAGTACTATTGTTGGGCCCCACACATATATTATGGAGCTATAACACAAGGAAAAACCTTGCATGTAGACACCCTACATACCCTAACCTTTGGGAAAAAAACAAAAACATAACATACAAGATCTATTGTCATGCAACTATGCCTCTTGCATTTGTGTTGCAAAATTACTACAAATTTCTTCGTGTTAAGAATTTGGGCATTTCAACACTGCAGTATTATTCAGAATAGAGTATAACTCTGCAGGAGTAAAAAAAAAAGTCTAGATCATGTTGGCACCATTATTTGACACCTATCCAGTTGTATTCCTCTCTTCTCCCTTATCGTAGTCATACCTATCATTTTTCAGATTTTTTTTTTCTTGTGGACCTCACGCCCTTCCAACACACTTTTTTGGGCCTTACCCCTTTGGATTCCCATATTCTCCCTGATCCTCATGATACAGTTCACCCATAAACATTTTTTTGTGTGGTCCCACCTGTCCCTTTTTTCGTTTTCCCTTTCATCATGGCCCACACCCATAGCCAAGACTTGGAATCCTGCTTCAATTAATTGTCCTCTAATTTCATAGAGACCCAACAAGAAGTGTAACAAATGAGTGCCAATTTTTCCACCATCAATAAAAACATGCATTCCTCCATAGATGCCAATTTTTCCACCATCAATAAAAATGTGCATTCCTCCATAGATTCCAAAATGGAAACCATCAAACAAGGCCTCGCTACCTATCTTGCATCCTTAGCTACCATGATCTGTGCCAAGTTGAACATCCCTGCAGATCTTCCCTCATTTGACCAAACTTTTCAGTCTGAAGGTGAAACTTCCTCTAATTCCTATACTTTTCGTCCCCATCACTTTCAGTGTGACTTACGCATTTCGCGTGTGAATGTGAAAACATTTTATGGCTCGGATCCCACTGGATGGGTAACTCAAATCGAACATTAGTTCTATTTGTATGGAATTATAGATGAGTTGGCCAAACTCCGGTATGGTTTTCTCCATCTAGATCAAGAACATTGGCAATGGTTGCAATGGAGAAAAAATTCCTGCCAAGGGTATCTCGCTTGGACACAATTTGTGGCAGAGATTTATGAACGCTTTGACACTCACACCAACCATTTAGTTCGTTTGACAAATTTGAAACAATATGGCACAGTGGAAGACTTTATAGCTTCTTTTGAGAGATTTTCTTTCACTTCAAACTCATGAGGGACACTATGCATTTTTTTTCACGTCCTTTGGCTTGTGTAATTCTCCCTCCACTTTCCAAAACCTCATGAATCATGTCTTCCGTCCTTTTCTTTGTCATTTTGTGTTAGTTTTCTTTGATGGTATCCTCATCTATAGTAAAACCTAGACAACCCATCTTGGTCATGTTGATCTAGTTCTACATCTACTCTCTCAACACCAAATATTTCTCAAACAATCTAAATGTTCTTTTGGCGCCTCAAAAGTAGAGTACTTGGGTCATATTGTTGGCAAGGTAGGTGTGAGGGTGTATCCTAAGAATATTGAAGCTATGCAGAATTGGCCTCGCCTAAATGATCTCAAAATCTTGCATGGATTTCTGGGTTTAATAGGATATTATTGCAAGTTTGTTAATAATTATGGAAATATTGCTACATCTCTCATTTCTCTCCTTAAAAAGAATTCTTTCACTTGGAATCTAACAGTTGATCAATATTTTCAAACCTTGAAGGCGACCATGTGCACCACTCCAGTCCTGGCCCTTCTTGATTTCACAAAGACCTTTGTCCTAGAATGTGATGCTTCTAGGAGAGGAATTGTTGTAGTCCTTATGCAATATGGTTGGCATTTGGTCTTTACCAGCAAACAACTGTAAGAGATACATTTGGGCCAATCAATCTATGAAAAAGAAATGTTGGCTATTCTACATGCAATGGATATTTGACGCCCTTATCTATTGGGGCAGTTCTTCCAAATTAAGACAAATCATCAAAGAATCAAGTATTTTCTGGAACAATGCTCTTCCCCCCTGGAGAAAAAAAAATGGGTGACTAAGCACTTTGGATATGATTATGAAATCATTTCCAAGAAAGGAAAAGACAATGTGGTTACTGATGCACTTTCAAGAAAATATGAAGATGAAGGGTTCATTTTTTCCCTCTCCTTCATTGTACCATATTGGCTCCAAGATTTTTTCCATGAATGGATACAAGATCCCAAAATTTTGCATCTAATCCAACAATTGCAGGAAAATTCTCCAATTTCCCGAGGGTACTCTTGGCACAATGACGAGTGTCGCTAAAAAGGTTGTTTGTATTTAAGTAAATAGTCACAACTTAAATCCATGGTACTTTATGATTATCATGATACACCCACAATTGGGCACTTTGGGTTTACCAAAACCTATGATCAGGTGACGGGTCAAGCACTCTTTTTTTTGGATGGTATGAAATGGGACATTAACAATTTTATGGCAGAATGTGATGTTTTTCAATGCCACAAGGGTGAAATAGTAAAATCTCCTATAACACTACAACCGTTTCTGATTCCACCTGTTATTTGGATGGATATATATTCCCCCAGGTGTAGCCACATAACCCATGCCTTATGCTGCCCTACTACATAATTCTTGAGGTAGCCCACTACCTATTTTTAGACTATTTCAGTCTGCCCATCAGTCTGAGGATGATAAATAGTGATAGGGGGAAACACTGTACCAACCATCCTGAATAAATCCTGCCAAAAGGTTCTCATAAATCGACTATCCCTATCACTAACAATGGTTTTGGGTAGACCATGTAGTATTAAGTCTATGAAGAATAATTCGGCCACCTGTGTTGCACTGAATTATGTATAAATGGAGAAGAAGTGTGCAAATTTAGTCAACCTGTCCCCCACTATGAAAATACAATCCTTGCCCTGTTCCCTTGGAAATCCTTTGATGAAGTCCATGGAGATTCTCTCCCATTTGTTATCTTGGATGGTTAGAGTTTGTAGTAGTCTTGGTGGATGTGTGCTCGTCCTTAATTTCGTGGCAAGTAGTACACTCCTTGATGTTACTCGTCACATATTCTTTGAGGCCCTTCCATGAGAACGTTTCCCTTACCTTCCTATATGTTTTTCCAATCCCTTGTTGCCTTGCCACTAGTGAATCATGACGTGCGTTTAGTATTTTGGCCTTGAAGGTTGACTCAAGAAACAAGAAAATTTGGCCCTTGTAGTATATGATGTCATCTGTGACTTTGAGGTTGTCATCATGTATTTTCCCATCCATCAATTGACAAGCGAACTGATTTTTGGAATATTCCACCAAGAGGTGGGCCTTCCAGTCAACTGATATATATGACATCGTATAAAGCGATGGTTTTCAGGATAATTCATCGACAACTATGTTGTTCTTCCCTTTGACAAATTAAATTTCAAAATCATAGGCTTGTTTCTTACTCACCCACTTCTGTTGCCTCTCATTTAAGTCCTTTTGTTCCAAGAAGTACTTAAGGCTATTGTGATCTGATTTCACCGCAAATCTTGCACCTACCAAGTATTTCCTGAATTTGTCCAAAGTGTGCATGATATCTAGCATCTATTTGTTGTAGATGGTTTAAAGTAGCTCAGGGCCCCTCAATTTTCGGCTCTCATAGGCAAGAGGGTTCCTATTCTACATCAACATGACCCCAATTCCTTCTCCGAAGGCATCACACTCCACTGTGAAGGGTTGGCTGAAATACGGCAAGGCTAACACTGGGCATGTGCTCATTACCTTTTTCATCCTATCAAATGTAGATTGTGCCTATTCACTCCACTTGAAAGATCCTTTCTTAGTCATGCTGGTCAAGGGTGCACAAAGTTGGGAGAACCCCTTGACGAATCTCCTGTAATAGCTTCAAATACCAAGAAATCTCCTCAACTCTGTAAGACTTTTAGGTGTGGTCCACTCAAATATCTCTTGGATATTCTCCTGATTTACGTACACCCATTTAAATCCAATGATGTGTCTGTAGTAGAGTACCTCTGTCATCCCAAATTCACATTTGGACTCCTTGGCATACAAGGATTGGCCCTCTATGATAGTTAGGATCTGTTCCACATGATGAAAATGTTCCTCCCAAGTCTTGCTATAGATTAGCAAGTCATCAAAAAACAAAATAAGATGCTTCCTCAACTTCTTGTTAAAGACGTGGTTCATACAGGACTGAAATTTGGCGGGTGCATTAGTGAGACCAAATGGAATCACTTATAATTCATAGTGGTCGTAGTGACACTTGCAGGAAGCCTTGGGTATGTCCTCCTCCCTCATTTGGATTTGATGGTAACTAGAGTGCAATTCAATCTTTGTGAAGTAAACATATCCATGAAGCTGGTCCAATAACTCATCAATCCTTGGAATGGGATACCTCTTCTTTTTTAGTGCCATGACGTCAATCCACATGAGCATGGTTTCATCCTTCTTCTTGACGAGTACCACTGAAGAGGAAAAAGGGTTGGAAATTGGTCTAATGTGACCCATATCTCAGAGTTATTTTATGGCCTTCTCTAGCTCGTCCTTTTACTTCTTTGGGTGTTTGTAGGGCGTAGTGATGACTGGATTTCCCCCCTCTTCCAATTCAATGATATGCTCAAATCTTCTATCTGGTGGCACTCCTAGTGGAATGGGTCCAAACACCTTACTGTTTTTGTTAATGATCCTCTGGATCTCTGGTACATAGTGAACCTTCCCCTTTTTGTCCATACATGCTGAAATATTGCACTCAAAAATATATACAATCTCCTCTCTCCTAAAAATGGCCTCCATACGCTTTTATGTGAATAACCTGGTTGTGTTTCCTCACATTCCTCTAAGGAATACCTTTCTTCCACTCTCCTATGTGAAAGACATCTCCATGGTCTTGTAGTTGGTGGTTATAGGACCAAACGTATTGAGAAACTGTACTCCAAGGATTATATTTGCATCAGGGAGGTCCATCACATAGAATTCATGTGCTAAATCATGGCTACCCAGTGTAAGATTCATCCCTGGAATGTACATGTTACAAATTCATGGTGCTTCCTCCTACTACCTCTACCTTGAATCCCTCAAACTCAATGGTGGTTTTATGCCATCTTTGTAGCAATGATGAGTCAATGAAGTTGTTAGAAGAACCCCCATCAATGAGTACTGAAGCCTTTTCTCCTTGCAATACTCATCTCATCCTCAAGGTGTTGTACTTGGGTACCCCACTGATGGATGACAATGCAGAATTCTGCTATGTTGCACGATCATGACTTGTAGCCTCCTCTTATGCAGTTTCGGTGGTGTCTGCCTCTATGTTTTGGATCTGGCTGAAATCCTCATCCTCTTCATTATCATATCTAACCTCAATGTAATGAACTTGGTCATGTCCCATACACTTGTGAGATGGGTTCCATGGCTCTTTGCATGTGTAGCACCATTGTTTTCTTCTTAGTTATCTCCTAGTGCTCTCGTCCATCCTACCTCTTCCCCTGTCAAACCCCCTTGGGTCTCTTCCTCCTGGATTCATCAGAGGTCTTTCGTCTCTCCCTTCAGGGTTTAGAGTTGGTTTAAGTAGAAAATTCAGTTTTGTAGTTGGGCCTAGATATCTCGTCCTCTAGATAACATCCTTCAAGTTGGCAGGCTTAAAATCCTTAACCCAACCATTTAAGGGTTCCATTAAACCCTCGGTGAAGAGCATCATGAGTCTACATTGTGACACATCCTATACCATGACTACTAGCATCTGGAACTCCTCAATATACACATCTAGTTCTCCTATTTGTCTGAGTTGTGTGAGTTACCTAAAATGTAGCTCTAGATTTCCCTCGTCAAACCTATCAATGAGCCTCTCAGTAAACTCTATGTATGCCACTATGTCATTGTGGCCAAGTGTGGTCAACCCATGATACCACCAATCATGAGATTTTCCATCCAATTACACGGTGGCAAACTTGATGGAATCCATCTCCCTCATAGGGTTAAGATGTAGGTAAGTTTCTATTTTTTGTAGCCACGCCTCCATCAAAGTAGGGGATCTCCATATTCCCAGCCCTGTGCTCAAGCTCATAGTTGTTCCTCTAGTACATCCTTGGATTGCTTCTGAATTTTAATCCATAGAACTGATCTAGGGTGATATGCCTCTGAACTTGTATGCTTAATGATTTTTACTCCCTCACATATTTAAGGTAAGTACAGTCTAGGTGTGGTCATATTGAAGGTAAGTACAGTCTAGGTGTGGTCCTGCTACCTGTCTGTCCTCGTGGTGCTCCCCTTCCATGGATTCCATCAGAATGATGATAAGGAATATGTTCCTGCTCCTGTCTATTCCCTCCACGAGATCCACTAGTTTCCATGTTGGCATAAGATTCTAGTCCTTTCCCCTTATGAGTCATCTCCATTAGTACCTTTGAGATCAAAGTCTGGTTTGTTGATACCTTTTCCAAGGTTTCCCTCAAATCACTTTGACTTTTGCATGATGCCTCCTGACTTTTATGTAAGTGTGTGACCAATGTACTCTTTGTCTGGAGTATGGATTTATGTAATTACTGTGTCAAGGTTGCTAAGCCATGTGGCTCACTTTCCTCACCTGAACCTTCCATATCAACCTCTCCCTCACTTATTTGTTTCCTTCTACTACCCATATAAATTCCACTGAACTTCTGCATGCACTAATCCTCACAATATGGGAGGATCGGAGATCTGATACCACTATAATGTTCCCAAGACAATTTGTTTGCTTGGAAGACTAAGTGACAATTGATTTACTTGTTTGTATGTGTGGGTTTGCAGGTTGGCCTCTTAAGTTTCTTCCTTAGGTTTTATATTCAGTTATTAGGCACAGATATGAAGATATAATTAATGGACATACAATATCTAACCAGTACACAAGATATGGAACCAAATAGAATAGATTTGACCTTTATTATTATAAAAAGCAAGAGCCTGATACAAAGAGACATCAGATGGCTCCAATAGATAATAGATAAGCTTCTAAAAAATTCTCTGGATAAGAAATTTGATCCTCCAAAGGATCAATACACAATGAAGAGAAATGCAAGAAGAACGAGGGTCAAGTCCAAACCCCCCTGGCTATGGCAGGTCCCTACTGCAGAGCTAAGAAGACCATTGTTTTTTCCTAACTGAAGGAGATATCTAAACAACACCAAACTTCCCATAAATATAGATCGAGGCGAGTAGAATCCCTCCCTGAAGTATCAAGTCAAGAAGCCGATATCTACCCCTCCAAACTATTGAAACCCTAATCAAGGTTGTGCCCTCGTGAAGAATGTCAAGCTCAATATTTCTGCCCTAATAAAGGAAGCCTCCAAATACACTGAAAATCTCTAGAAAGTTAGATTGGGCCACCAAAAGCCACTAGGAGAAGTCTTAGGGTCAAATTTGAGGTGTAACCCCTCCAAACTGAGCATATCTGAATCAACCCTTCTTCTCTCAAAAACATCCCAAAACTCCAGATAATAATCTATCAAGAGTAACCCTAACAAAATACTCCAAGTCTGTTGAACAAGTGTGCTAGAATGTCAATAGAACTTGTCAATAAGCTGGATCAAACTCCTCTCCAAGGAATGATGCACCCCGTGCTGGAACAACCTCAAGGGTATGACCTACTGCCCTCCTGAATAGATGATGGTACCTGTGAATATTATTGAATGGTGTGGGTGGAGTATTTCATCCTCAGGACCAAGCTTGGAACAAGGTGAGTAGAATCTTTCACCACTCAGTTGTTCTCTAGGGTTTGTATTCTCAAAACCCTCAAAACTGTGTGCTCAAGAGCCCAATATCCAAATTCAATATGATCCAAGATGAAATGAGAGGTTCTCCCTAGGCTTTCTTTTATACCTCTTTCTGTTGCTCTATTGAGTTAATTTAACCCTTAGGTTCAACCACTAACTCAACCTCAAGCGCTCTATTCCTCCAGTGATTTGCTTTTTACCTTTTTACCTTTTTCAAGTCAACCTCAAAATATAACATTGAGTTAGATGACCTTTTCCCATGGTGTATGAGACTATGGTCTAGTGGGGATGACTAGACCACTAAGTCTCTCCAAACCTCTTCATCAAGAGGTGGGGGACATTACACTCTATATCCTTTCCTCTACACCTCCTTCCCTCTACCACCCTATAATTATCTCTCTTTATCCCTCCGTTCATCCCTTCCTCACTCGACCCCATACTCTTCTTCTATTTATCTCTTCCTCCCTCCCCCTCTCTCTCTATCTCTCTCTCTCCCACAAGCACCCTCCTCTCTCTCTCTATCTCTCTCTCTCCCGACCCCCACTATCACTACCCTCCCCTCTCCCTCTCTCCACTCCCACCTCCCTCTCTATATTCAACATGCTCTCTCCATCCTTCCCTATCTCCCTCTCTTCCACCCCCCTCTCCATCTTTCCCTCTCTATCTTTATATCTCTCCCTTATGCTCTCTCTCTTCCTATGTATCTCTCTAATTAGCTCTTCCATCCCATCCATTTTTCTTACTTCCCCCCTTTCTCTCTCTCTCTCTCTCTCT
>SNQJ01S0042015.1:122214-137825 GCA_010110895.2 Picea sitchensis
TTTTTAAGAAATTAATATTCAACAAAACAAAATATTATTAATTAATAAAAAATATTTGATATTAAAACTATTTTATTATTTGATCTTTATGTATGTTTAATCTGTTTTAAAGATAATTAATTATATTAGTTTACTAAGCTATGTTTTTTAGTATTATGATAAAAAACAATTTGAGATGAATCTAAGTTTATGTATAAGAAATTGTTCTTAATATATATTTAGGAAATGTTAACTTACACAATCCTTAAGTGATACATCAATAATTATAAATGTTAATATTAGACTAAGAAAATGTTCTTCAATATCAAGTTAAACACTCACATTCAATATTATTTATTACTTATTATATAATATTTTGAAAGATAGTTATGATAGCATTCCAAATAGATATTCTATATAATATAACTGGATACAGATCTCTACTTGTTGTATTATTTTATTTAAGTAGAAATGTTGACTACTTTGTGTAATGAGTGAAAAATTAAAAATGATTTTATATACAAAATTAAAATTTGAAAATAATTTAAGTCTATTATTTTATAAAACATTTTTATTTAATATCACAATTACAATATTATTTTGTAAAACATTTTTATTTAATATGATTTAATATCATAATTAAAATGAAAAACTTATAATTCTTATAAAAATTGTATACAAATCAATATAAATTGATTAAGTCCATGAAATTTTTTCATCCAAATAATCTATATTTATGTAATATGAAAATATTATTATATATTCATATTAAAATATCTTTTTCCAATTTTAAAAGATAAAAACTAGATAAATAAATACAACTATCAAACATATATATCTATACATATTATACAATTTAAGTTTATTATTTTACAAAACATTTTTATTTAATATTACAATGATAATATCATTACAATATCATTTTGTAAAATACTTCTATTTAATACCATAATTAAAATGAACAAATGTATAGCTCTTATAAAAAAATGTATACAATCTCTCAATATAAATTGATTAAATCCATTAACTTTTGTAATCCAAATAATCTATATTTATGTAACTTGAAAATATTATTATGTATTAATACTAAAACATCTTTTCTTCAATTTTAAAAGATAAAAACTAGATAAACAAATACAACTATTAAACATATATATTTATTATGCATTTTTAAGAAATTAATTTTCAACAAAACTAAATATTATTAATTAATTAATAAAAATATTATTATGGGTTAATATTAAAACATCTTTTCTCCAATTTTAAATATAAAAACTAAAAAAACAAATACAACTATTAAACATGCATATCTAGTATGCATTTTTAAAAAATTAATCTTCAACACAACTAAATATTATTAATTAATTAAATTAATTAATAAAAAATATTTGGTATTAATTTTTTTATTATTTAAGATTTATATATATGGATAATCTATTTTAAATATAATTACTTTTATTAGTTTACATTTTAGTATACATTTTAGTAGTATGATAAAAATATGTTAAAAATAATATGGTTTTATTTTTCTCAAGAAAAATGATATATTTTAAATATAATTACTTTTATTAGTTTACATTTTAGAAGTATGATAAAAAAATGTTAAAGACAATATGTTTTTATTTTTCTAAGGAAAAACGTATATATATTCAAGGAGAAAATAAATACAATCATCTTGCATATGCACACAAAAAAATACTTCTTCTATAAGAATTTGGTCATCAAAACTTTTAAATCTTCATCCTCAAAGCTTCATAGCGAAATTCCACTAGAATAGAATTATTTTCCATACCAGAACAAGTCTTTTGAAAAAAAATCCTAAATAAAAACCAACAAATTTAGAGATCATGGATCAAGAGCTATTTATATTCCATTAAGTTCCCTTATTAAAATTCATGTAGGATGAACAATGTAATATTGAGACTTCTTTAGAGATTTTATCCATTGTCTAATTCAATTCTCTGTATATGTTAGTGAAATCAATTTGAGCAATTAATTTGAGATTTCCTTAAGTTGATCTTTTTAGTGGCCTCAAGAAGATATTGTGTAACGGAACAAAACCAGATAAGAAATTAATGGCAAGATGAGAGTCTCCAAAAGTCTATAGATAATCAAACCCTTGGTGTAGAGTAAACTATAAGACAAAAAATAAAGCCATAAAATCACTTAAATTATTTGTTCCTATGCCTACAATATATTTGAAGTGAGAATATATGATCCAATTGAAAAAGAAATCAACATCCACAAATAGAGTCACTACAAGCACCATAAAAAAAATACAATAGCTTGGAATTGTTCACCTAGAGCTCACCCACACACCTTGGTTTCTTATGCCCTAGTCTATTCTTGTAAAAGGGGAGTAATCTCAAACACTAGGATGATATTTTGATTAGTGAATGAATATCTTATAGCCTACCCTTCTCACCAATAGAGAGTCCTCTTTGAAACAACTACAATCATAGTTCTCATTAGTATAAAAACTCAACTCGCAAGCTAAAATCATTTTGAATAGAAAAACAAAGCATTCAACCACTCGAGGTCGAATCAGCCAAATGAACAAGATTCGAAATCCTAGAATTCAAACTCCTAGAAGTCAAGTTGGATGGAAGGAAGGTCAATCAATTTGATTCATATAGAAGAAAATTCAACCAAGTCAAGTCAGATGCAAGTTTGGTCGATCAAGTGAACCAAATTGACGAGACAAAAGCATAGTCAATCATAGGGTGGATCTCATCAGCTATTAATTGTTGTTGACCAAATGGGGAAAGGGAAAAATGAATCTTGGTGAAATCGAAACACTCATGGGCGATTCAGATCGACCAAAAACGAAGATCATAATCCAAAGGTTGAATTTGATAACCAACAGTTGGGAATAATGTTTAGAGGGAGAATTTGACAACCCACGAGTCTAGTTTATTGACCCACATGGACAATATTGCTATAAAACAAACTCAAACAATAACTAGCATGAAAATCCCTTTTCTAAAAAATGCACATACATCCATTAAGTTACATTGCACATCGTTTACCATTCATAAAAAATCCAACCATAAACAATCATAACACATAAACTTGGAATTTACCCTCGAAAACCAAATGAGAAAACCAACATTATTTTGGCTTCGACTAAGCTCTTTATTATTTAGAAATGACAAGTTACAAGCTCTCTGGTGCATCTCTAGGCTCCTAAATGACATCTGGGAAACCTCTCTACATCATTCGTAGCCAAATAACCCCCACATCATGATGGGGATACATGATATAGAGGACTGATTCGACCGAGATGATAGCTATAAGGTTATGCATCCCCAACATTTAAACTTCTCTCTAGTCTATTTCTCCTTATTTTCTTTATTTGTTTGTCTTTTCTCCCATGTGGAAAGGGTCTCATTATTTCTTTATGTACAACAATAGATTGCGTGAATTCACATATATTACATACAGAAATTGGACATCAATCGTGATGGAATGGGTCCCTTCACACAACCAATTTTATTTCCTTCGTCGTCCATAGCCTTCAACAATGCATGTATTGATCATATTAGAGTCTCTGACGATAGCCAATTTTTCTTATCATATCTGATTCAGATCAAAACTATCCATTGTGAGGTATTTCGTCACCAAACGATTCCAAGTATAGATGATGGAGCTTTCTTTAAATATGGTTCATCTCATGCCACTTCACTTTCCTTGAAGTTTGTCCCTTGAGACCAATGTGCCACATTTTTCATTGTCCTATGCAATTTGTCCACTCCTTATGTTGCATAACTATGTCTTCCTTCAACTCCTCAAGTCCATGAGGTGTGAGGTCCTCAACAGTTGAAAGAACCTGATGTTCTTCCTCCTCATCGAACATGGAGAGTTCGAACAACTTCAAATTTTCCACATTCACCATTGAGTTGGTATGCATATAAGGTGGAATTTTAAGTCTGAAGACTTTGATTTGAAGATAGAGAAAACAAGTGGAAATAATTGATTCAATCTTAGTAGAAAAAATATGTAGTGATCAGTTGTAGTATATTTGAAGAATCTTTCAGAATAGTGAAGTGACATATGGATCAACATTATGTGCAGTTGAGTGGTAGAGTTATGGATAATTTTGTGACATATGGATACAGATGAATTCTTGATATATTTGGTGGGTCTAGAAGACAACACATGACATGAACCAAGGAATATGCATTACAATGTAGGAAAGCATGAGCTTAAGAGGAAAGAATGAGCTCAAGAGGAAAGCATGAGCCTCCACATATATGGTTGTCCTAATAGAACACCACAGGATTCCAGTGGGCCAACATCACATAATACCTCATCCTTGAAGGGCTTGATGCCAAAGGACAAGTGGAATTGTTGGCTAACACGAAGATCTTGACCCTGGAGAAGCCACGCAATGTTGTATGGTTGCAGGTGTGGTGTTATTGGAAAACCCAACTTCTTGACAACCTTTGTTGAGATGATGTTATTTTGGCTTCCTCTATAAACAATAAAATACAGTTGGGTCCCCTTAGCCCACATTTTTGAATGGAACAATCGCTCCCCCTCCTCGGTATCCTCTTCTAGTTGGATTGTTGTAGTTGCGATAGTAGCAGTGGGTTCTGCATCAATGATCTATCTCCTTTTATTATTTTTTGAATCAGGGTCCATGTGGAGGTTTGACTCTTTGTCTTTGAGCTCGAACACCAATGATTGTATTGAGCGAAATTCATCAGTGTTGTGCTAAGGGTTGTTTTGGAACTCCCACCACTTTCTATTGTCTTTCTTAGACTTATCATTACCCTTCTTTTCCTACATCTCAGATTGTCTCTCTTGAGGTTGGCCTTCCATGCTCTGTCCATGCTTCTCCCACTTACCCTACTGCTTGAATTTCTTCTCGATTTTGACTGCATCTCGATAAGTAACTCCCAGTGAGGAGATTTCCAATAAATCCATCTCTATTTGGATGCACCTATGTAGACCATTGTATTACTTCAAAACCAGGTGTCACTCAGAGTCTTTGATACCCATATTTGACCGAAAGGTATGAAAGATGTTGGTGTACTCTCACACCGTCTGGTCTCTTTTCTAACACATAGTTGTCCATCTCATGTATTGGTCATCATAGTTTCCTACATGGTAGAACTCCTTCTTTAGGTCATCTACAAAGGCCTCCCAAGTGGGTTCTCTCCCAAATAGTGTAGATTCATCTCATTTGTACCTCTCCGAGTAACCTTCCCACCAATATCTGTCGGGGAAGGGATTTAAGGAGCGTGAAGGTGATCTTTTCAGTGTCGAATTTTTTTTGGACAGAGTAATAACCATCTAGTAGATTCAACCATTTTTCTAGTGCATCTACATCTATTTGGCCTTCAAATAAGGGGATATCAAAATTGACTTGTGCTTTGAAGGGTGTTGCACTTGAAGATTGGTTGCTTGTTGAAGATGCCTCAAATCTCGTCATTGGTAGTCTTCGAAGGATTTAAGAGAAGTTGTCCATCATCTCGTTCCTTTGTCACATGAGGGATTCCTTGAGAAACGTCTTGAAAGGATCTCCTACTCCTTCATCTTTCTTTTCTTCTTCTTGGGAGGTCAGTTGCACTAGAGAGAGTGGTTTTCCTCAAGTAAAAATATCTCGATACCCAAATCTCTATACCCTTACCTTGTTGGGGACCTTCTCTGAGAAATGATAAGGAGCATACTGCTCTCATACCACTAATCTAGATTATTTTGAGAACGACATGAAGGAAGAAATATAATCGAGATATAATAATGAAATACACAAAAATATAGAAGAGAACACATAAACATAGTGAAACCCAACTTCTATTACTGAATAAGATAGAAAAACATTGTAGAATGCAAACTGGAAAAATGGGGTAGCTTATCTCTGAAAAGAAAGAGATGTTGGATGGCTACACTTCATTCACAAGAAGCTTTACATCACACTCCATTTCATTCTTAAAGGCTCTCCTTCACCTAAACTATATATGAGAGAGTCAGAGGAGAACAATTCCCATGATGCATGTGGGATAAATTGGACTCAGTTTATAAAATGCCATAGGCATGTAAAATATTAGGTCTTCCTAGGTGGTCACCCATCCTAGTACTACTCTAGCCTGAGCACGCTGAACTACGGAGTTCTAATGGGATCTGATGCATAAATCTATGTTGTAGGCATGTACATAAGACCATTACATGATGTCTGTAATTAACAAATGGAGATGAAATTACATTCCATTCCCCATCAAAAGGGTCAATGTCATGATTTATCAAAACCACAGGCTCATAATGGTGATTCACTGGAAAAGGTGGATGGCCACTGAGATCCATATGGATCAGGTTTCTCCCCTTGAAGAGGTAAGTGAACATTACTATAATTAATCAAGGTGATCTTTCTGGTGTTGTTCTGGTTATGTCATTATTGTTCTGTCATTTCTAGTTGAAATATTTTTGTTCTGCATACTATTTTATATCTGGAATACTACAAGTGGTATCAGAGCACTTTCCTTGGCAGAAAATTATGGGCTAATTTTTTTCCAGGGTAGAGACGTATTCCAACGTCTTAAATCTACAAAGATATGTCATTACGTTCATAAACCCATGGTCGGGGAGTGATACATATATGAAATACAAGTGGTACTTAAGCGCACATCTATTCGCTAGCCTTGTAACCCCTTTCGATACCTCTTTGAGTGGTAGTGTATAAGAAATCACATGTATACAGATCAACCTAGATATCCTAAATCCCTCCATATATAAACCGATCAACCCTCTTACCACTATAGTGACACCGAGAACAACACTCGAGAAGATACTCTCTAGTACATGTGTAGTCAGGTAGTATGGATAAAGGCATGGTGTAGACTCCTTAGTTGGTGCCCTGAGATATTTGGTCGAGTACTATTGTTGGGCCCCACACATATATTATGGAGCTATAACACAAGGAAAAACCTTGCATGTAAACACCCTACATACCCTAACCCTTGGGACAAAAACAAAAACAGAACATACAAGATCTATTGTCATGCAACTATGCCTCCTGCATTTGTGTTGCAAACTTACTACAAATTTCTTCATGTTAATAATTTGGGCATTTCAACACTGCAGTATTCTTCAGATCAGATTATAACTCTGCAGGAGTAAAAAAAAAAAATCTAGATCCTGTTGGCACCATTATTTGAGCCCTATCAAGTTGTATTCCTCTCTTATCCCTTATCATAGTCATACCTATAATTTTTCATATTTCTTTTTTTCCCGTGGACCTGACCCCCTTCCAACACCCTCTTTTGGGACTTAACCCTTTGGATTCCCATCTTCTCCCTGATCCTCGTGATACACTTCACCCATAACCAATTTTTTGTGTGGTCCCACCCATCCCTTTTTCGTTTTCCCTCTTCATCATGGCCCACACCCATAGCCAAGACATGGAATCTTGCTTCAATTAATTGTCCTCTAATTTCATAGAGACCCAACAAGAAGTGCAACAAATGAGTGCAAATTTTTACACCATCAATAAAAACATGCATTCCTCCATATATGCCAATTTTTCCACCATCAATAAAAATGTGCATTCCTCCATAGATTCCAAAATGGAAATCATCAAACAAGACCTTGCTACCTATCTTTCTTCCTTAACTACCATTATTTGTTCCAAGTTGAATATCCCTGCAGATCTTCCCTCCTCTGACCAACCTTTTCACTTCAAAGGTGAAACTTCCTTTAATTCCTAATCTTTTCATCACCGTCACTTTTAGTGTGGCCTACACATTTCACGTGTGGATGTCAACACATTTTATGGCGCGGATCCCACTGGATGGGTAACTCAAATAGGACATTATTTCTCTTTATATGGAATTATAGATGAGTTGGCCAAACTCCGGTATGGTTTTCTTCATCTAGATCAAGAACGTTGGAAATGGTGGAAATGGAGAAAAAATTCCCGCCAAGGGTATGTGGCTTGGACACAATTTGTGGTAGAGATTTATGAACTCTCTGACACTCACACCAACCATTTAGGTCGTTTGACAAAGTTGAAACAATATGGCATAGTGGAAGACTTTATAGCTTCTTATGAGAGATTTTATTTCTATATAGAGGGCATGTATGATTTTTTTTGTTTCTGAGAATGTTTTATCAGTGACCTCAGGAACAAGATTCCTTCCCATGTCCTCATGGATCAGCCTGAGAGTTGGGTGGAAGGTACTAAAATAGATAAGGAAGAACAACAAGTTGTCTCTTCTCAAACCCAAAAACCATCCTTTATTCCTCTCCCTAAATAACTCACTCACACTCCTCCTTCCACTCCACTAAAGATCCAGAAATTGACCAGGGCAGAAATGGTTGAATTCCAACTCAAAGGCCTTTGTTATAATTATGATGAAAAATAATTTCCTCAAAACAAGTGTAAGGAACAAACTCTTTTTATGGCCATATCTGAGGATGTTTCAGAAGATGATGTCGAGCCCCCCCCTATGGCCGAGTCACCTGAACCCACTAACATGTCCCCACCCTCCAACCCTCCTAAAGTTGAACCGGTCATTTCTCTAAATTATCTCACTAGGTTCTCTTCTCCCAAAAACCTCAAGCTAATTAGTTAGATTAAGCATGAGAAGGTCATCATCCTTTTTGAAAATGGAAGCACCGATAATTTTATTTGTGTGTTCAATAATTTTCAAATCATGGTTTCTAATGGCGGGTCCATGCAATGTGGGGGTGTTGTGAAAATGTGTGTCTCCAAATTGGTCAGTACCACATGAAATATCATATGTTTTCTATCAACATGGGCGGTTGTGACATTGTGTTTAGTGCATAATGGCTAAGGACTCTCGGTCCCATTCTCATGGATTTTAAGGAATTAACCATGTAATTCAACTAGGAGGGCCAACAATATACATTCCAAGGAATCATCGTTGGTTCCCCAGATATAATTAGTTCACATTGCATGGAATATATCCTCAAAAAGGGTCATTCTAGAATTATTTCACAAATCCATGCCATTCATGCCATTGAGACACCCTCTGTGTTGTAAGACCTCCAATCCATCCTCTCCAAATAAGAAGTTGTTTTTTCCACTCCCAAGGGACTTCCTCCTTCCCGTGGTATTCATGATCATTCCATTCCATTCCCCTTTTCCTTGGAATCCTTCTTCCCAATGTTCATCCCTATTGTCATCCATTTTCCCAAAAAAATGAAATTGAGAAAATTGTTCAAGAATTGCTCACTGCATGTGTTATGTGTCTTAGTACAATATCCTACTCTTATCTTGTGGTCATGGTCCTTAATAAATAATACACTTGGAGCATGTGTCGTGACTTCCACACCCTCAACAAACTCACCATCAAAGAAAAATTTACCATTCCTATCATTGTTGACCTCTCTGATGAATTGAGTGGTTCCAAGTTATTTACTACACTTGATCTTCGTTCTCGCTAGCACTAGATACATATGAACGAGGAATACATTCCTAAGATTTCATTTCAAACTCATGAGGGACACTATTAGTTTTTGTTCATGTCCTTTGGCTTGTGTAATGCTCCCTCCACTTTCCAAAACTTCATGAATCATGTCTTCCATACTTTTCTTCATCATTTTGTCTTAGTTTTCTTTGATGATATCCTCATCTATAGTAAAACCTGGACAACCTATCTTGGTCATGTTGATATAGTTCTACATCTACTCTCTCAACACCAAATATTTCTCAAACAATTTAAATGTTCTTTTGGCGCCTCAAAAGTAGAGTACTTGGGTCATATTGTTGGCAAGGTAGGTGTGAGGGTGGATCCTAAGAAGATTGAAGCTATGAAGAATTGGCCTCGCCTAAATAATCTCAAAATCTTGCATGGATTTCTGGGTTTAATAGGATATTATCACAAGTTTGTTAAGAATTCTAGAAATATCGCTACACCTCTCATTTCTCCCCTTAAAAAGAATTCTTTCACTTGGAATCTAACAGTTGATCAATATTTTCAAACCTTGAAGGTGGCCATGTGCACCACTACAGTCCTGGCCCTTCTTGATTTCACAAAGACCTTTGTCCTAGAATGTGATGCTTCTAGGAGAGGAATTGGTGCAGTCCTTATTCAAGATGGTTGGGTTTTGGCTATTCTGCATGTAATGGATATTTGATGCCCTTATCTATTTGGGAAGTGTTTCCAAATTAAGACAAAACATCAAAGAATCAAGTATTTTATGGAACAATGCTCCTCCCCCCTGGAGAAAAAAAAATGGGTGACTAAGCTCTTTTGATATGATTATGAAATCATTTCCAAGAAAGGAAAAGACAATGTGGTTACTGATGCAGTTTCAAGAAAATATGAAGATGAAGGGTTCATTTTTTCCCTCTCCTTCATTGTACCATATTCGCTCCAAGATTTTTTCCATTAATGGATACAAGATCCCAAAATTTTGCATCTGATCCAACAATTGCAGGAAAATTCTCCAATTTCCCCAGGGTACTCTTGGCACAATGATGAGCGTTGATACAAAGGTTGTTTGTATTTAAGCAAACAGTCACAACTTAAATCCATGGTACTTTATGATCTTCATGATACACCCACAATTGGGAACTTTGGGTTTACCAAAACCTATGATCACGTGACGGGTCAAACATTCTTTTTTTGGGGATGGTATGAAATGGGACATTAACAATTTTATGGCAAAATGTGATGTTTTTCAATGCCACAAGGGTGAAGCAGTCAAAGCTCCTATAACACTACAACCGTTTCGTATTCCACCTATTATTTGGAGGGATATCTATTCCCCCAGGTGTAGCTACCTAACCCATGCCTTCTGCTTCCCTGCTACATAATTCCCGAGGTAGCCTGCTACACATCTTTTGACTATTTCAGTGTGCCCATCAGTATGAGGATAATAACTAGTGCTAGGGTGAAAGGTCATACCAACCATCCTGAATAACTCCTACCAAAAGGTTCTCATAAATCGACTATCCCTATCACTAGCAATGGTTTTGGATAGACCATGTAGTATTAAGATGTCTATGAAGAATAATTCGGCCACCTATGTTGCACTGAATTATGTAGAATTGGAGAAGAAGTGTGAAAATTTAGTCAACCTATCCACCACTACGAAAATACAATCCTTATCCTGTTCCCTTGGAAATCCTTTGACGAAGTCCATGGAGATGCTCTCCCATTTGTTCTCTTGGATGGTTAGAGGTTGTAGTAGTCATGTTGGATGTGTGCTCATCCTTATCTTCCTGGAAAGTAGTACACTCCTTGATGTTACTCGTCACCTATTCTTTGAGGCCCTTCCATGAGAAATCTCCCCTTACCATCCTGTATGTTTTTCCAATCCCTTGGTGCCTTGCCACTGATGAATCATGACATGCATGCAGTATCTTGGCCTTGAAGGTTGACTTAGGAAACAAGAAAATTTGGCCCTTGTAGTATATGATGTCATCTATGAATTTGAAGTTGTCATCATGTATTTTCCCATCCATCAACTGACAAGCGAACTGATTTTTGGAATATTCCACCAAGAGGTGGGCCTTCCAGTCAACTGATATATATGACATGGCATAAACCGATGGCCTCTAGGATAATGCATCGACAAATATGTTGTTCTTCCCTTTGAAAAATTCAATGACAAAATCATAGGCTTGTATCTTACTGACCCATTTCTATTGCCTCTCGTTTAAGTCCTTCTATTCCAAGAAGTACTTAAGGATTTTGTGATCTGATTTCACCACAAATCTTGCACCTACCAAGTATTGTCTGAATTTGGCCAAAGTGTTCATGATATCTAGCATCTATTTGTTGTAGATAGTTTAAATTAGCTCAGGGCCCCTCAATTTTCGGCTCTAATAGGAAAGAGGGTTCCTTTTCTGCATCAGTACGACCCCAATTCGTTCTCTGGAGGCATCACGCTCCACTGTGAAGGGTTGGCCAAAATATGGCAAGGCTAACAATGGGCATGTGCTCATTACATTTTTCATGCTATCAAATGTAGATTATGCCTCTTCACTCTACTTGAAAGCTCCTTTCTTAGTCATACTGGTCAAGGGTGCACAAATTTGGGAGAACCCCTTGACGAATCTCCTATAATAGCTTTAAATACCAAGAAATCTCCTCAACTCTGTAAGATTTTAAGGTGTGGGCAACTCAAATATCACTTGGATCTTCTCCTGATGTACCTACACCCATTTAAATCCAATGATGTGTCCCTAGTAGAGTACCTTTGTCATCCCAAATTTACATTTGGACTCCTTAGCATAAAAGGATTGGCCCTCCATGATAGTTAGGATCGGTTCCACATGATGAAGATGTTCCTCCCAAGTCTTGCTAGAGATTATAAAGTCATCAAAAAACAAAATAAGATGCTTCCTTAACTTCTCGTTGAAGACATGGTTCATACGGGACTGAAATTTGGCGGGTGCATTGGTGAGTCCAAATGGAATCACTAATAATTCATAGTGGTCGTAGTGACACCTGTAGGCAGCCTTGGGTATGTCCTCCTCCCTCATTTTGATTTTATGGTAACCATAGTGCAATTCAATCTTTGTGAAGTAAACATCTCCATGAAGCTTGTCTAATAAATCATCAATCCTTTGAATGGGTTACCTCTTCTTGTTTAGTTCCTTGACATCAATCCACATGCGCATGGTTTCATCCTTCTTCTTGACGAGTACCACTCAAGATGAAAAAGGGATGCAAATTGGTCTAATCTGTCCCATATCTAAGAGTTATTTGATGGCCTTCTCTACCTCGTCCTTGTACTTCTTTGGGTGTCTATAGGGCGTAGTGATGACTGGATTTCCCCCCTCTTCCAATTCAATTATATGCTCAAATATTCTATCTAGTGGAACTCCTGGTGGAATGGGTCCAAACACCTTACCATGTTTTTCAATGATCCTCTGGATCTCTGGTGCATAGTGAACCTTCCCATTTTTGTCCACATGTGTTGAAATCTTGCACTCAACAACATATACAATCTCCTATCTCCTGAAAAATGGCCTCCATACGCTTTTATGTGAATAACCTGGCTGTGTTTCCTAACATGCCTCTGAGGAATACCTTTCTTCCACTCTGCTATGTGAAATACATCTCCATGGTCTTGTATTTTGTGGTGATAGGCCCAAACGTACTAAGCCACTGTACTCCAAGGATTATATTTCTATCAGGAAGGTCCATAACGTAAAATTCTTGTGCTAAATCAATCCTACCCAGTGTAAGCTTCATCTATGGAATGTACGTGTTACAAATGCATGGTGTGTGACATCCCCCAAACATAGAATATTTTATTTTTGTGTGCTGGAAATTTATTTCCATTTTTGGCAAATTTGAATATCGAAATTTGTTGCCATTTATGGCAATTCCAATTTTCGAATTTAATAATTGCATTTAATTATTGTGACTGTTGGGCAGAGATATGTTTGGACTCAACTAACTATTTGACTATGAAACTTGTATGACAACAGAACAATTATATTAATTACAAGAAGATAAATGGAACAACCATGTTAAAATCAACTGACCATGACTCCATGAGTGGGGAACATGTTGGAACTGCCTCTAGGCTAATTATTACAAGTGGAAAATCAGTGATTTGGCCACTGGAAGCCCTTGAAAATTAGGGATTTAGAAAGCTGCGAAAATCACCAAAGGAGGGAAAAGACCTGGGCAAAAATTGTTAAATAGCATATGCGAGGAGGCATGACACTGCCAAGTATGCTGGGAAGGGATTGTGAGTCCTCTTGTTGTTATGAGAATTGTCGAGAAAGTGTGAGGCAAGGGGATAATTGCTGGATAATTTTTGAATATTGTTGAGGAGTCTCCAAGTTCGTCCTCATGGATTCATGGTCAGGCTAGGGGGTGAACTGTGCAAGTAATTTGGCTACATTGTTCTACAATTGGGAGGAACATGGTTGTTCCCATTGTCGTCCCATGGATTTGATTCAGATATGTTGATCTACCCCTCTCTATTATGAATGGCTATGTTTTATCCGATGTCATGTATCTATTAAATCCAAACTGGAATAGTTTCCATTCTTTGTTTGAATGATTTGATATCTGATGCATTATATTTAATTAGATTGAAACTATAACGATGTCCATTTTCTGTTAGAATGTTTTTTAACGATCTCATATTAAATCCGAACTACAATAATTTCCATTCTTTGTCTGAATGATTTTTCGGATGCATTGTACTTGATTAAAACAAAACTATAATGATTCCCATTTTTTGTCAGTTATGAGGAATATATGTGACGGAAATCCATATATATATAGTTGTAATACGTCTACTGGAATATCCACATCTATCTGTTGAAATTACAGTTATTTGTTGTGGAATATGAAGACCTTTTGTAGTTGTAATCTATCTGTCATCGTGAAGTTCATAATAAACATACAAACTCTAGAAAATTGTTCCTCATGTGACTAAAATGCTAGATGGATGCACCTGTAATTTATATTTCGATAAGTAAGTAAGGAAAGGAGGGAATTAACCTCAGTAGGGCAGGTCCTCTCTAGGGTTAAAACCCTAGGAAGCCAAACTCGGATCCCTCGGAACATCAATTATAGTTACCAAACTCTGAGGGAATGATATTCTTATTCTTGTATTTACCTAGATGTATAGATCTAGTACTGTTGACATTTAATGCATTGATTAGAAGAGGCTCTAAGTGAACATAATAGGAGTTACCTTTTACAGAAACTGTTACCCTATTGTTCCCATTTTATAGATTATATGCGTATAAAACTCAGAAGTTAGATTTTTTGGAATTATAATAGGTGAAAAGATGTTGAATTCTTCTACACCTATTTCTTCATAGAATGAAAGTAAGAATACGAGTACAAGGAAAAAATCTTACAATTACGAAAATAATGTGAATTTCGGAATTTGGGACTTGCTGGTTATAGTTATGCGAAGTTCCCTTGCTTTTCCAAACCCTGAAACCACGAATCCCGAAATCCCAAATTGTTGGTCCCACATCCTTTCATCTTTTGGAATTCGGGAGTTGTTGTGTGTTGTTGTTTGTCATTTGAAATATCGAAACCCTGAATCTAGAAATATCGAAGTGTTAGTCCCACATCCTTTCACCTTTTTGGAATTCAGGAGTGGTTGTGTGTTGTTGTTTGGTTTTTGAAACCCCGAATCCCGAAATCCCGAAGTGTTGGTCCCACACCCTTTCACCTTTCAGAATTTGGGAGTTGTTGTGTGTTGTTGTTTGGCATTTGAAACCCCAGAACCCCAAATCCCGAAATCCCAAAGTGTTGGTCCCACATCCTTTCACCTTTTCGAAATTTAGGAGTAGTTGTTTGGTTTTTGAAACACCGAAACCCCGAATCCCCAAATCCCAAAGTGTTAGTCCCACATCCTTTCACCCTTTCAAAATTAGGGAGTGGTTGTGTGTTGTTTTTTTTTTTTAAAACCCTAAACCCCGAAATCCCAAAAGTTAGTTCTTTTCTTTTTCGCAATTTGGGAATTGTTGTATGTTGGATGTTTGGACACCGGAACTTGCGAAGTTCCGAACCCCAAAATCCTGAAGTACGGGACCCACCTTTCCTTTTTCTCTTTTCGGAGGTTTGTATATGTTGTTGTTTGGGGCACTTGCACTCACGAAATCCCGAACTCCAAAATATCGAAGTGCTAGTCACTTTTCACAACTTCGAGAGTTGTTGTGTGTGATGTTTGGC